>PVHP010033091.1:0-19707 GCA_004024765.1 Zapus hudsonius | reverse complement strand
GTGTGTGTGTGTGTGTGTGTGTGTGTGTGTGTGTGTGTGTGTGTGTGTGTGTGTGTGGTGTTGGTGATGGGTTTTTCTCTCTGCTCAGACCTGTGAAAGAGGACCATCCTCTTTCACTTTTATGGGACTTCCCCTGGATCTGAAGCTTGAATAAGTCATTTCCTCCCATAAACTGTGCCTGGTTTGGAGATTCATCCCAGCAGCGTGTGGATGACTGCGACAGTTACATATAACAGTGATTTCTGTGGTGTGAACAGACTCTTCCTTGGAATGGATGGATTAAGTTGCCATGTTGGACATGCCCACATTGCTCAGCAGTCACCCTCCACCCTCAGTCCAATGCCTTCTAAGACTTAAAATTCTACCAACGATCAGCTCTTCCTCTGCAGCCTTAAGAGACTCCAGTCTTAGTCAAACTTTAATTGCAAGAAATAGAGCACCCAGGTAAACTACTTCTAAATTACTACACAGAAACTGAGATAATAAATGTGTTATTTTAGGCCTCTGATGTGACAATTTTTTCCCTAGTAATAGACAAATAATACACTTTGAATTAAAGAATCTCAGGGTGAGGAAAACCCATATTGTGCAACCTTATATTCTAATATAAAATTTATCCAAGTGCCTGTCTAGCTTATGTTTAATATTAAATGATGAAAAATTTATTAATACAAAAGGTAGTCTGAGTTGAATAAATTACAGTTATTAGGAAGCAGTGCATTTTAACAAGTTAAATATCTTATTCACAGGTTATTAGTGAATACTAGATATTTTACTTCTTCCACATAATAAACCTGAAATTATTTGATGACCGTTATCACATTCTCCAGAATTTTTTATTCCCATTTAGACTGTCATGCAACTGTGAATGCTATGAGAATGAGAACAACTCTCTCTCTCTCTCTCTCTCTCTCTCTCTCTCTCTCTCTCTCTCTTTCTCTCTCTCTTCCCCCATTTCTAGGACAGTCCCTGACATAAGGAAAATGTTTGTGCAATTAAATGGAGATATCAATGGTAAATAATCCCAGTTCAATCCCCTCCCTCAGACGGCTTTATGGGCTCTCTCATCATCCTTGGCTCCATCTTCTTGGCAAAACATCTGTCTCTGGGTTTAACACTTGAGGTTTGGCTTAAACAGCACAAAGAAGTATAGTACAGCATTTGAGTAATTAGTGAGCAAAGACCAGAATCATTGCTCATTCATTTTAGTCTTGTTGACAAAGAAAACCTTTCTTGCTTTTCACATGAGCCATACTAAGTCCAGCCACTCCTATATTAAATTCACCCTATTTAATTTCAGTTTGTTCCATACATTCTATACCAAGAAGTTGAAGTCTTCTTGGGTGCTTAAAAAAAAAAATGACTAAGACGAGCCAGGTGTGGTGGCAAATGCCTTTAATCCCAATAGTCTGTAGGCAGAGCTAGGAGGAACACTGTGAGTTTGAGGCCATCCTGGAACTACAGAGTGAGTTACAGGTCAGCCAAGGCTAGATTGAGACCTGACCTTGAACCCGCCACTCCTCCCCCACAAAAAGATATGACTAAGACAAACCTATTTTCCTTATTGACATCTATTGATCTCTTAATATTAATATTCTTTATCTTTTTGTGCAAACCATGACAATGGCCTTTTAATTATTATCTCTCATTTTCCATCTTAAATTCCTCATTTACAAAGAAGCTTACAGTCATTTAAGCTTGTAAAACTTAAATTGTGTCCTTCCTCTGCTTACAACTTGTTCGTGGCTTTTGATTTGTTAGAATGAAAAATCTCTTTATCATTGTCTATAGGCCTCGGCTCACTTCTCACTCGAGTCATCACTTCCCTGCCTACTGGGAAGTTAGCTGATAGAATTCTTGATAGAATTTTGAAAGTTACCTCGCTTTTTTTCCTATTATGAATTTTTCTCCTCCTCTCATTCCTACTTTCACCTGGAGAAAGATTACACTGTGTAGCCCAGGCTAGAACTGAACTCAAAATCCTCCTGTCTCAGCTTTCCAACTGCTAGAATTATAGCTATATACCATAATTCCCTTAAAGATCTAATTTTTAAAAACATTTTTTTCTGATGTTTTACTCTGATTTCTAGGTATTCATATCATTTAGGATTCATTAAGCTTTTTTGATTAAAAAATTAGCAGCCTCTGAGTGTTCAAATATTGCTTTAGAGTGCTGATTAGAATTAAACTTGCTAGGTCAGACTTTCTTGTACGTTCCTCTAATTCTCTTCATTTTCTTCTATATTTTCCAGCTCTCTGTGTTCTCAATGTGGACAATTGCTCTAACCCACGTTCTGTTTCATTAATTCACTTTTTTAGCTTAATCTGGTATCAGATTCACTCATTGATTTTTTTAAAAAATATTTATCTATTTGACAGTGAGAGGGAGACAAGAGGGTTACAGAGAGTATGGATACATCAGGACCTCTTGCCACTGCAAACAAACTCCAGACACATGCACCATTTTGTGCATCTGGCTCTGTGGGTACTGGGGAATTGAACGCAGGTCATCAGGCTTTGCAAGCCTTTAATTTCTGAGTCATCTCTCCAGCCCATTGATTTTTTTATAGTTTCCTGTTTCCGACAGAAGTCTTCAAGCTAATCTGTTATTCACTACATCATTTTGTTGTTGTTTGAGATGAGCTCTTGCCATGTTGCCCAGGCCCAAGAGATCACCTGCCACACAGCCTCTTTGGTATCCAGCATGAACTACTGCACCTGGCTCAGCATGCTTCTTTGATTGCATGTTTTGACATCCTTGTGAAGTTGCTCATTGCTTCTAGTGGCTTAAGTCTAGTTTCTTAAGTCCCTGGTTCTCTTGGTGTCTGGGATGTTGTATTAGAAAATTTGCTGGAGGAAACGATCTGAGGGCATTCAGAACAAAAACAATTCCCACAGCCACGCCTTCCAGAGTACTTGAGCCTTCCGAAGTGCTTCTGCGCCCTTCACCTTTAGCTTTTGAAGAAGTGCTCTTGTTATCTCTAATGCTTTGGAAGATGTCTCATTTATATATGTTGGTTGTTTTCAGAAAGAGGAGTGAGTCACACACCCATCCACTGCTTTATTTCAAATCCTTAGTTTGTTACTCTGTAGCTGTGTGACTTTGGACAAGTTATTTAACCTTCATGTGTCTCTCGGTTTCTTCATCCATAAACTAGGGATCATAGTAGTTGCTTCATTACAGAACTACACAAAGAATAGTTCCAGTCTGTGGTAAATTGGTGAATCTTAATGATCCTTCATATTGTCTTATCTTCTTCACACTGCTCATCATTTCCAAAAATCCTGTTTGTTTTTATTGTCATTTACTTTCCTAACAGAACACAAATCTCACTTTTATTTATTTACCACCATAAATTAATATGATATTATTTTAGGTGAATTAATCAATGTATTCAAATTTTATACAATAAAATACCCATCTCAGTAACTTACATACTTTAAATAGTCCAGTTTATATAAGAAAATAAGCATTCTAAAGTCTATTCAATAGCATATTCATTTTTGTTTGTTTGGAGGTAGGGTTTCACTCTACCCCAGGCTGACCTGGAACTCACTTTGTAGCCCAGGCTGGCCTCAAATCCACAGAGATCCTCCTGTTTCAGCCTCCCAAGTACTGGGATTAAAGATGGGAGCCACCAAAACCAGCTCAGCATATTCTTTCTTAAAAGGGTAAATTAAAAATCCATCTTATTCCAAGAAAACGAGGAAATAATTTCTCGAAATATTTGACTACATAGCATATTATGTCTGAGTTTTAACAGGTCCCTTCAAATTTTAAAACAAAATACTTTACTTCTAGTATCTTTTAAGATTTACCTATGTACTCATTTGCCTAATGTATCCATAACTCTAGAGACTTCTTGGTTTGCAAATTCAGGGGTGCTTAGCTCACAGTTCTTCTGTGACAGCCTTTTGGGAAAGAGGCTGCCGCAAGTATCCTCCTCAGCACCAGGGAAAGGGCTGAGCCACCATCATGCCTGACTGTGACTGTGATGGAGGTTCATGTCCTGGGGAGATCTCTGAACTGCTGAAACCCCACCTCCATTAGAAGCTTAAAAGAATGTAGCTCATGCTAGACATGACATCCAGATTATCATCAGAAATGCCTTCACGTGGTTTCTCTGCTCTGGTGGAGCTATTGGATCTGCTGGAGTTGACAGGTTACATCATGGGTTCTCCTGCTCAAAACCTATGACGTTCCTAACAAGTGGATCGGGTCTGGGCTCTGTGCAAGTGTGCAAGACACTGAAGCTAATCCTGGGAGGAGTCTAGGTCACCCTCACTAATCCTGGGAAGACTCTAGGTCACCATCCTCACTAATCCTAGGAGGACTCTAGGTCACCCTCACTAATCCTGGGAGGACTCTTGGTCACCATCCTCACTGTCCTCAGGCTTCTTCATCACCTGCCATACTTTCAGGACATGCTGCAGTCACTTCTGCTTCTGTGAGGAAGGCTGAGCTGGAGTATTTCACCCTTTTTGTGCGCTTAGTTATGAACACATGCTATAGTTATGGCCAACAGATGTTGTTTCACCACTGATGAAAAGGGCTACATAGGGAGAAATAGCTCTATTTCCCCAGGATGCTGTCATCCGTGCCCTGGTGCCTGGTGTCATCCAGCCAAATACACGAAGAGTGCTGTCTTAAAGACAGGAAAACAGAAGAGAAGGAACCATCAGTTACCTGTTGAATTTACTAGTCATGAGGCTGTCATGCTCTGGCATCTTGGTATGTGAAATAATATATTTTTCTTGTCATCCTGATAGTTGGGTTTTTACCTTACAGCCCAAAGCAACTGAATTACCTAAGTAGTCAAATAAATTCTTACAAGAACATATGAAAAAAGTCAGCAGGACTAGGGAGATGGCTCAGCAGTTAAAGGTTCTTGCTTGCAAAGCCCGTGGGTTGAGGTTCAATTACCTGGTAAAACTAGATGTACAAAGTACTAGATGGACATGTGTTTGGAGTTAGTTTACAGTAGCACGAGGCTCTGGCACACCCATACACACTATCTCTGTCAATCAAATTAATAAACTTTTTTTAAAGATAGCAAGTGAGATGTGGAGCAGCACAATGGGACGGAGATTTCTGAAGGACTCTTTCTCCCCTAAGAAAACCCAC
This sequence comes from Zapus hudsonius, assembly GCA_004024765.1. Taxonomy (NCBI): domain Eukaryota; kingdom Metazoa; phylum Chordata; class Mammalia; order Rodentia; family Dipodidae; genus Zapus; species Zapus hudsonius. The sequence goes on along the minus strand of PVHP010033091.1, from coordinate 14,582 downwards.
CTTCTACTGTCACTTTACCTCTTCCTTTTAAGTGACATTAAGACAGGCACATGGGATTTTAGAAACAGGAAGTTATGTGACAAGATACAGTAAACAAAATACAAACCCAGACTCCAGAAACAGTTCTTAATAATAGAAACATTGGCTTACAAGTCAGCATTCCTGGCAGCAACGTGTGATAGCTCCCAACCCAGAACTGAGAGCCTTGAGCTCTTGAATGTGCTTTTTTTGGGTTACCTTTAAAATGTCCACTGGAAGTGACTTATATGTCCAGTTTCAAAAGCTTAGTAGCAAAATGCAAATAAACAGAGAAATCTTTCTTGAGATATTGCCAAGTAAATATATTCTGAAGCTGTTTGTTATAACAGGACTCTACTATAAGTAATAGCCAAAGTAATGCAAGCTGACTTGAGCTTACATTACCAGGGACACCAAAGTGAACTAGGTTCTGGGCCAGTTGGATCCAGGCTCAAAGTAAATAAAGTTCTTTCCTTCTCCCCCTCTTGGCTCTCTCCATCTCTGAGATATAGATCTCTGGTTCTGGGCAGGCCTCCTCCAATGTAGTACCAGGAGTTCACCTGCCCCTGGGCATTTTCCCAAGAAGAATGTGGGTTTTGTCTCAGGAAGAAGAAACTGATTCTGAGCAGGCACAAGAAAGAGATGATGAATCGAAACTTTTGTGCAATGACAGAGTTGAAATTTTAGCTTATTAGTAGCAAGTGTTTCAGGGAAAGGCAAATGTTACTTAGAAGTTGAACAATTTTTACCAATGCTATTTTTTGAAAAATTTTCCCCCTTAATATTGTAGTCGAGTTTGAGAACTGGGTTAAAATTTTAGTCATTTTTTGATTTCTACATGAATGAAGGTTGATGAATTTACATGTCTAAACCCCAAATGTGCATTGAAAAAGGAAGGAAATTGAAACTAGAGACATTATGTATATTACCCAATCAAACTGATGACAGACTCAAGGTAACAACACGATCCCTGAGTGAAAGTGTCTGTTACACTCCACCAAAGGGGTAATTAAGAAGCCTCCTAAAAAGTCACATCCCTGTGATTGGCTTCATTCCAACATTTCTGAATGCTCTGCAGAAAAACCAATTTAGTTAGATAGCTAAAATCATATATTAGATAGGAGCAGTGGGTTTAATCCTTTCTCTTAAACAGCTTGTATTAGAACCTCCTCATCTCCAGACACTGAATTTGCTGAGTTATGGGCAAAATTCCCAAAAGGTGTTCCCATAAATGGGAGGCATGCTTTCATTTTTCTATAGCTCTTTCATGTTCCGTGCATTCGGGAATCGCCTTTTTAAGAGCCAGCACTCCAGATCTGCATGAATTAGGGATTGCCTCATTTTCACTGGCACAAAGACAAGACATTAGTTTCTTGTCCCAAAATAACACGACATTCTTCATTTCAAATAGAGGGAACCTTAAAAACATTGAGGTAATTTATACACACCATGTAATTGTGAGACAACATGTTATTCCAAAGACTGAAGAAAAATTAGTTATTGAAGAGGTAGTTTATCTGAGTCAAAACTATGGCATGGCTTTGCAAGGAGTTTTCTTTAGTCTCACACAAACCAAACTCCTTTTTAAGTTGTCACCTGATGAGTTATACAATGTTACAGACAGTGCACAGGATGAGGTCTGGAATGGGAGTAAAGGTCTTAACCAAATGAAGACATATGCACATATAAAGCCTAAGTCATTCACTATCATATCCTCACATCTTATTGAAACCAGCCAACATCTATCATCACAATGTACAATAATATGTTCCTAAGAGAAAAATGTATCTGCAACTAAAATTGACCACAGATGGTTTTCCCTTATAAGGAAGAAATGGCATAACTCATTTCAGTGGAGAAATAAATCTCTATACTGTCCCTTTTTCTCACAGAGGCTATGGGGGAGGTTTCGAAGGGGTAGACCTAGAGTAAAGACTCAGTTCACAGAATGTTCATGCAAGAGGGGACTTGAGCTGCACATGGTGGCACACACCACACCTCTATTCCCAGCACTCTGGATGAGGCAGGAGAACCCTAAATTTGAGGCCAGCCTGGGCTACTTAGCAAGTTTAAAGCTAGCCTAGAATTCGCATCGAGATCCCATCTCATAAAATAAAAATTCAAGGAATTTATTAAATATTTCTTTATGGTGAAGAAACCAACATTAAATAACAAATTGCCTTAAGGTCAGTGCTATAGTTTGAACCTTAAGTGTCTCCCAAAGGTCCATGTGTCCTTTGACCCAGAGAAATACCACTGGGAGAGAGATGGTAGAACCTTTAAGAGTCTAGTGGGAGGTCTTTAGGTCATTATGGGCTTGCTTCAAAGGAGATTATGGGTCCCCAGTCCCTTCCTGTTTTCTCCCCATGGTGATTTTCCTCCACTCTTCTTCCTACCATTGCCATCAGCACCTCCACCAGAGGATAGAAATCAACAGGTTGACTAATCATGCACTGAACCCTCCAAAACTATGAGTCGAAACACACCCTTTCTCTTTAGAAGTTGATTGTCTTGGACATTCATTATAATAAAAGAAATCTAACTAATGCAACTATTTTTTTAAATTTTAAATTAATTTATGAATTAGAGAAGGAGGGAAAGAGAAAATGTGTATACCAGGACCCCTTGCCCCCTGCAAATGAACTCCTGATGCATGTGCCACTTTTTGCATTTGGCTTTATGTGGGTACTGGGGAATTGAACCCTGGATGGCAGGCTTTGCAAATAAGTGCCTTTAACCACCCATCCCTGCAATTAGTTTTGTGTGCTGTTTAATACTCTGGACCTTTAAGATAAATAGGCAACTTTAGATTAAAAATAATAAAAATAGGGCTGGAGAGGTGGCTCAGCAGATAAGGCACTTGCTTCCAGTGCCAAAGGCCCCGGGTTCAATTCTCCAGGACCCACATAAGCCAGACCCACAAGGTGGTGGCCTTGGTGTGATCTCTCTCTCTCTCTCTCTCTCTCTCTCTCTCTCTCTCTCTCTGCTTGAAAATGAATAAATAAAATATTTAAAAAAATAATAATAATAAAAATAAATAAATAAATAAAAGAAGATATTGAATTAGGAGACAGGTTAGGCTGAGGGGTTGTGTTCTCTCCCATCACCAGTGTAAAGAACTAGTGTAACTCAACACTTAGATATTCATCTCTACATAAGTATGCACAAATACATGATGACTAACACAAATTTTAATCAAAAAAAAAGAACTATTGTAACTCATTATGGACAATTAAAAAACATGTCAATGATTAAGAGAAACAAGTGAAATTGAAAAAAAAAGAACTATTGTTACTGTTCAGTTATTGTGGCAGCAAAAGAAAACAGAGGGGAAGCTGAACACCTTGGAGAAAGCTAGCGCTTGTGGAGTAGCCAACATTCTTCAGGAGAAAACTTAGCATATATTCCCCCTCCTTTTTGCTGAGGGGGAAATGACCCTTAGCCAATTCCTAAAACTGCAGATAGGACCAAATATGATCAACAAGATTCCACAACAGTGGATGTGATAAGTTAAGTGGCTTGTGAGTTGGGGGTAGGCAGTGTAAACAGCGTGGGTTCACTGAGTGAGAGGCTGGCTCAGTCTCTGGCTGGAATGAGCAGGACCACACAAAATTCCACCACACTGAGAAAGACATACAAATTTAAGATTTACAAATGCTTTATCTGTGGAATTTTCCACTTAATTTTTGTGTATATGTATCATGGTTTGATCCAGGTGTCCCCCACAAACAAATGAATGTGTTCTGATAGATCGATCCTCAGCTGAAGGCAGTTTGGGTTTTACAACCTCTTTGGAGCTGTGTTGTTGGGGGTGGGCTTATGGGGGTTATAAGCCAGCTTCCCCTTGCCAGTGTTTGGCACACCTTCCTGCCGCTGTTTGCAGTGCTGTGGCAGAGGTGATGTCCAGCCCTCTGCTCATGCCATCGTTTTCCCTGCCAGGATGGAGTCTCCCCTTGAGTCCGTAAGCCTAATAAACCCTTTCCTCCATAAGCCGCTTTTGTTTGGGTTCTTTCTGTGCAGCAACTGGAAAGCTGACCACAACAATATGCATGTGTGTATGTATATTGTGTGTGTGTGTGTGTGTGTGTGTGTGTGTGTGTACATGCTCCTGTGTGGTGAACAGAGGACAACCTCAGAATTGTATTCATCTTTTTTTTTTTTTTGAGATATGGTTTCTCATTGGCCTAGAGCTCACCAACTAGGCAGGACTGGCTAGCCAATGAGCTCCGGGGATCCTCCTGTCTCTGCCTCCCCAGTGCTGGGATAGAAGTGTGCATTGTTTTCACAGTTGCCTCCCTGTCAATACAGTGCTAAGAGTGCTTCTTCACTCACTGCACCATCGCCATGGGCCTCAAGAAGACAGATGGAAAATTGCTTTGTAAACTGCAGTTACACAAACTCCAGTTATTTATTTTAGAATTCTACTACAAATATGACTGTCTTTCAAATATTTAAAGATGGTTCATGTAGAAGATAAAATGCTGGAAGGTAAAGCTACAATGAGTATGTTCAAATAAAGGCATCTAGGGCCTGGAGAGATGACTCAGTGGTTAAAGACACTTGTTTGTAATCATGCTGGTCTGAGTTTGACTCCCCAGCACCTAAGTAAAGCCAGATACAAAGTGGCACATGTGTCTGTCAGCCCAGTGTGCCTAGGTCAATGGGAGGCAGAGCCAGGTGAATCCAGAAGTTTGAGGGCCAACAGGGTGGATGGAGAGGAAAAATACCTTGAGGCTGTCCTCATGCTCATACAAACATGCACCTCTCTCTCTCTCTCTCTCTCTCTCTCTCTCTCTCTCTCTCTCACACACACACACACACACACACACACACATACACACACACTAAAGAAATAAGGCATCTATCATTTGTAAACCACTTTTTTGAGACAGTCTTACCTAGCTCAGTCTGGCCTTGAATTTGTTATGTAACCTCGAACTTCTGATCCACCTTGTACACAATTGAGCAACATCCCAAGGCTAAGGAAACACCACTTTTTTATTTCTGTGATTTAGCTGCTCGTGTTGGGAGACTTGTTGGGAGAGTGGGCACCAACTGCGGTGAGGCGTATTGGTGCCACCGAGAAAAGGAAGGGCAACAACAGTCAACCCAAGCCCCATCCTCCTCCAGCACCCAGCCCTCCTCTGCCGGATAGAACCAGTCTCTCTGAAGCACACCCTTGTCTTGGCTATGTATCATTGCCTACTGGCTGCCTTTCACCACTCCTCATCAATCCATTTCCCACTGTCAGCAAGATTGACTTTCTAAACTGCAAATGTGATTGTGCAGCTCAGCAGCTTCGATGCCTTGCCACCTTCTCTCAGGAAAGCGTGTGACATCTGGATTCTCCAGAACACCCAGCACATGCTTTTACCTCTCTTGTAGTCTCTATTTGTACCCTGTCTCCCAGCTTATGCAGCTCTTCAGATAAGCCATAATCAAGGACGTCACCACTCCTGCCCTTCTTTCCCTTATTCTTCTGATGACATTTCACCCATCCTTCAAGACTGAGCCCTACCCCACTCTCCATGATCTTCTTCCTCATCTGCTCCAATCCCACACTCAGAGTTGAGTAAAGAGATCTCCCCACATCATAGCGCATTGCATTATATAAGATCTTTTTAAAGCATTTCCCAAGGAAGTATAATTATTTATATGTCCTTCCCATAGGACTATAAACTTCCTGATGGTAGACATTCTCGAATGTATGTCCCTAGCACCCAGTACATGTGTTATACCTTCTTAATAAACAGTGAATGATTGGCTGTGTTGATATTAGTTTGAAAGTTCCCCATATAATGCCAGTTTTGAAAATGACTGCATTAGCAATACATTATAGAAGCACATCTTGTTTATAATTTTCTGTCTTAGGTACTCAGCATGAAATTTTTTCAATCAGGCAACTGAAACTGTAATCATTTAAAAGAGGTGTCACTAACTAAATGGATCCTTGTACTTGGGAAAGTGTAAATGTGTGGTGATTAACAGAAAAATTCCACCCAGACACTTCGTTGCCTTCCTTTTCATTTTAGCTTCCTCTCTCTTGGAATCTGCAGTATCGTTGTGACTCTATTAATCATGACATTACTGTCTGCAGTCATCTACATTAGGACAACTTCAAAAAGTGTATGAAAGTGAAAACAGTGCAAAGAAAAAGAGCAGGGAAAATGAAATGTTTGTCTGGGAAACTTTCTAAAGGAAGAAATGCAGTGGCAGGAGGTCACTATCTGGTAAAACATTTGCCTGACTGGATGAGAGCCAAAAACATTTCATTTATAGTGGACAGGGCAAGGGAGGTCAGTGAGGAACATAACTATTTCAGCTGCTTTTTTTTCTGTGTAAGGGAAAATAAATATCACAGAATTACACAGAAAGATTGAATGAAACATACTAACATAGACTCATTCTCTAGGACACTATGATTTACACCAGACTGAATGATGACAATGGGGCCTCACACCCAAATTGAGCTGGCTTGCAAGTGTGTATTCAGGGGGACAGGGTGTCAAAATGTTCCTCTCTCCCACCCTGCCTAGGGCTCCTTCCACAGATGGCCTGCAGATACCTCATCTGGCAACAGTTTCCGCTGCATTAACAAACTCACTGTGGAGTGGTGACTGGTATCATACCTGGTGTTGGTTTCCTCCTTCCCCTCCCTGTGTTTCACTCACTGGGTTCCCTATTGCTGTTGCTCCTGTCACTCTCAAAATGAATGCAAACTTTTTCTCAGTTCTCTGTTTCCCGGAAACATTAGGCTCAGCCAGCCGAACACACCTCTAACAGCTAAGTACAGTAAGTAGGAATGTATGTTTCAATATTTCCTATGTATGATTTGTAACAATGAAGCTCCAGTTCTACTTTGTAATGGGAGTTCGTTTTGAGAAGTGATCTCAATCAACCAATACACCTGTGTGTCACCACTGTGGGCAGCTGGGGCGTGAGGCCAGTGATTTTCTCTTCAGAGCATGTGGAATGAGCTCATTCTATCCACCCAGCACACTACAGGGAAGAAATAGGGAAGCCTGTTTCTGGTCTGCATTTACATAGTGTGTTTAAAGCACTTAAAACTATCGTACAGGGCTGAGCAGATGGCTCAGGAGTTAAAGGTGCTTGCTTGCAAAGCCTGCTGGCCTGGATTCAATTTCCCTGTGCCCATGGAAAGTCAGATGCACAAAGTGGTGAATGCATCTGGAGTTCATTTGCAGTAGCAAGAGGCCCTGGCATACCAGTTCTCTCTCTCTCTCTTCTTTCTCTCTTCTTTTTCTCTCTCTCTTGCCCTCTCTACTACCCTTCTCTCTTCACAAATTAATAAGTAAAACTATTAAAATATATAACACAAAGGTAATCCTTTTCATGTTTATTCCCTCCTCCCTCTTTCCAATATTCACAGCATTATATTATTCACTAGCACTATTTTGACCATTTAGTTATCTACAAAGAAACCAACAGTTTTTAATTTAGTGCCAATGACTGATAGCTGAACTTCTCTTCAATCCAACATACTTCAGTACCTCTTACAGAGAAGGGTTATACAAGGTAGTGAAATGAAATAGAGGCAATGTTGGCAAGCAGGTCCTAGGAGGGAACCAGCAATATCCAATAGATTTTCCTCTGTGATGTCCTCTTCCTAAAGTCCCTCACATGACTCTAGGAACAAAAACAACACTTAGTTCAATAGTGTATGTTTGCTCTCAAGCACAGGGAGGAGCTACATTTTCCAAGTTCCTTGCAATAAGATTGGGGTCAGCTGACTGTTCTGGACAGTGACCAGGAGTGATTCATACCACTGTGAGGCTGGGATGCTAGGAAACTCCATTTGAAATCGTCCACTCACTCCCTTCTTAACCTGAGAAGCTGCCCACATTAGAGGAACATATCAACACAGGGAAAAGAGGGGCCCTGGATGGCTGGGGAGAGACCAATCCCTCCCCCTCTTCCCACACTCACACCACCACGTCACAGTGGGGCATGAGTGACTGATAATTGTGGCAATCCTCATAGACAGGGATTATTATAGCAGTTAGCATTATCTCCCCCATATTCTCTGTGTTGTGCCTAGAAGTTCTCTTCTCCCAAGTGATGCACTCTGTCTCTGGTAATCAAAATCCTACCAATGTTTAAAGACCCAACTGGAATCCTTCTAAGTCTAGACTTTTCAATTACCACTACATCTATAATGATACCTCTCTTCTCCCATCTCCTGTATGTTCTGTTTGTACCTTATAGCTGCATTGCTTTGCTTTGCTTGATTTTTTTCAACATGTATACATTTATTTGGCTAACCAGTAGATAAATTCTCAACGGGAAAGACTATTTTATTGTTGTTGTTATTATTTTTAATCACCCAAAGCAATTATCACCAAACCATGTAGGAGGCACACCAGGAAGGAAAAGTCAGGAGTCAAGCTTCTGATATCCTAAAAATATTACAATATGACAAAAGTTTGAACTAAATATAAGAATCTAAGCCCAGTAACTCTGGCTTACAGGTTCAACAGCAAATTCTCTGAGGATGAAATTAATTCCTATATTTAAATGAGCTGTACAGAAACATATTTGCTTTTTTCCTTAAGGGCTAATAATGTTAGCATTTCCTCCACTTTCCCCCCAAATACATGTTGAACAGTATCCCTAATTCTGAAAGGAAGAGTTAGAATGTGAGACCTCTTGAAGATTTCCCACACTACTGATTGTCTCTCACCAATACTTAGCCTGCAGGTTTAGTACAATCTTTTCTGCATCTATTTTTTGCATGTGTGTGTACATGTGTTTGAGCACATGTGTGCATGCACGTTTACATGTGCTTGTGTGCATGTGGGTGCAGATGTGTGCATGTATGTGCTGCATGTATATGCCCGTGCAGGTGGAGGGCATCATTCCTCAGGAACACTGTACATCTTCAACAGTGGAGTGTCTCTCATTGGAACTTGCCTAAGGCTACACTGGCTGGCCATTGAGCCCAAGGATCCACCTGTCTCCACCTCCTTCTTCAGTGCTGCAATTATAGATGTATGCACCATAACCAGCCTTTGTTATATGGGTCCTGAGGATTGAACTCGGGTTCTCATGTTTGCAACTGAACCATCTCTTTAGCCTTGCTTCTACTTTTAAAATGACAGAAATGAAAAATTACATTCCTAAATCTCCTCGTTCTGACCTTCTATGTCCACCACACCTGGCTTAGTAATATCCATTTCTTATTTTCCTTCTCCCATGGTGATGGAAGTTTATCTCTCGGTAACCATGACTTATTTTGTAATTACTGTAGACACTCATAACTGGTCAAAGTGCTGAGAATGACTGTTGAGTGCTCAACCTTAAATATCAACCCCTCTGAGGCTCAGGGAACATAGCCTAAGAGGGGGTGAGAATGTAAGAGTCAGAGCACAGGAGGAGAGCTGTGGCATCTGGTCATCTGGACATGACATGGTTGCATTCATGACTTCACAGCATCAGTGATAACTTGCGTAAGAGCGAGTCCCTCATCACTTCATCATGTATGGCAGGAAGGCGCATGAGGCCTCACACACCTCTTTGAAGAGCTATTAGCAGTTAATGGTTGCTGGGTGATGGAGAGTCATAGCCACTGGTAAGTTGCCCATGCTCATGTAAATAATGCTTCATCTATGCCCATGTAAGCAATCCAATTATACTTAATGAATTTTCCTGAAAAGGAATGAAAGTGGAAGACTAGTCGGAAAGAGGAAGGGGATGGGCAGTAGTAGGGGAGAGGAAGAAGAGAGGATAATAGGGGTAATATGATAAAAAATACATTTTATACACATATTAAATTGTCAACAGAATAAAAGAGCAAAGGCATTTAGGGGAACTACTCTAGATATAAAGGTGAAGAACTATGAGGTCTTGAAATAAGCTGAGTCCAATCTTTTTATATGTGTTACTATTCAAAGATGCTAGAAGTCGGTCATTTGAAGCTGAAAAAATGTTCACTGTAAATTTCGATGGTGCTGCATTGTGCTAGCTGTAACAGTCCTGATGTCTGTGAACTTCTGTTCATTCCAGGCGGCTCCATACAGGCTACCTGCTCTTCTGTCACATCAATGCCCTTCATTCTGAGCTGGGAAAAAACTACCTCTGTAATTATAGGGGTCATGCCCTCTGGTCTTCAGCTTTTTCTCCATTGAAGCCACTTGTGTAAAGATCAGCTCCTGCCAGTTCTATCTGGTTTTAACAATCCCTTTCAAGCCTCAAGCAAACACAACATATTAATAGTGGAGAGTAACTTTTCTGGCCTCTCAAGAGTAACTTGTAATGACTTAGCAACATGGGACAACGATCTCAAAAGCGGGCACACATTTTGTGGACAGCCTATCATTCTTGCATTTTTACTGCTTAGCACTAAGCCATAATTTAACCTCTGGTTGATAAGAAGAAGGAAGGCCAAGCACTGGGATATAAATATACTGCTTCATATATTTCCACCCCTGCAGACTCCATTGTGAGAATTGCCTTTTAATATGTTGTTCAGACTTGGTAAAAAATAGCTATCCTGAAGGGCTTTTGGCAGAGGTTTTCAAATGGGTTTTTCAAAGCCATGAGTGTCCTGTAGTAAGGTACCTTATGGCTGCCACATGTGGGGAGGAATGTGGGGCCATTCCTAGTCCTTCCAATAGTGTAGTTGCTTCTATTAGTCTATTTTATGTTAGTGTTTATACAGAACAATTTCAATTAAAAATGGATTCTGGAAAAAAGACAAAGAAGGGAAGGGAGGGAAGGAGGGAGAAGGGGGCTGGGGATGTAGCCGAGTTGGTGGAGTGCTTGCCTAGAATGCACAAAGCCCTGGGCTCCATCCCCAGCACCACATAAACCATAGTGGAACACACACCTGTAATATCAGCACTCAGAAGTGGAAGAGGCAGGAGAATCAGAAGTTCAAGTTAATCCTTGGCTATTTGGTGAGTTTGAGGCCAGCCTAGGCTATCGGAGAGCCTTTCTGAGAGAGATAGAGGGGTTGGGGAGACAGAGAGAAGAGAGAAGACAGAGAAAAAAGAAAAAGAAAAAAAGGAAAGAAAGCCTTGAATGATGGGACGAAACTATAGAGATTTTATTTTCCTGCAATGAACCAGTCAGCATGGCTCAATTGTCTGTGCTGAAATAACCAAATTGTCTTGTGGGAACTGTGATGGATCTCTATATTCTGGTGGCTACCTGTAATCCTCCTTTTTCTTGGAGCTCTTCTGGGGGAATTGCCTCCACCCCACTGAGTGTGAGGCTAGCTGTTGTAGACAGTTACACACTGCTGTGACGAATATCCAACCATACAGTATTTATGGGAGGAAGGGATTTATTTCAAGCTTATAGATCCAGGGCAAAGGTCCATTAATGGCAGAAGAAGCTGCTTTCAAACATTCAAATGGAAAGAAAGAACAAAACAGCCAGCAAACCCCCAAAGCAGAAAACAAACCTGCAGCAAGCAGGACCCCAAAGCTCAGGCCTCTCTACATACCTTTTGGCTGTAGTTCAGATCCACCCCAAAGACACCTTTGGACTGGAACCCAGGATCCGATGCCCAGTGGCATCTCCTCCAGCCATGTGGCTGGAGACCAAAGTTGCAAGTTTTAAGAAAAATACCTGAGTCTATGGGGAATCATATATTCAAGCCACCACACTGGCAGAGGCCACAGGAGCTGCAGTGACTCGTTTGTCCTCTGTAAATTCTGGATTAGGATGAGGTATTCAGCTAGTACTCCATCTAGGCTTTGAATCGGGAATGCACAAATGAAGGAGTATGGGTCTTCATATCCTCTGTCAGCAGCTCCCTCAGCCTGCTGGACGACTTTTTTGGTTGTCCTGAACTGCAGTTTACCTTCTCCCTGAGGCCACGTCTCAAGCCGTCCAGTGATCCAGTGAGTTCCAGCAGCCTTCCTCTTGTACCGGCTTCCTGGCCCCGTGGGTCTTCATTTGATCTGACTTGATCTCCCTTACTCCTTTCTGGACCGAAGACCAGACCATTTAGCTATTTATAATCCCATAAAACTTAGATTGCTTTTCTTGTAGGCTTGTTGATGGTCACTTCCACTCCATCCCTTGTAAGTTGTTGAGGGACACTCACAGTCCATCCCTTATAGACTTGAGGGTCACTCATACTCCATCATGATAGACTGGTTGAGGGTCGCTCACACACCATTCCTTTCCTACTCCAAGTTTCTCTATTCTGGGGATGTTCATCCCTCAGTGTGCTCCTGACTCTACACTGGGTCACAACAATGTGACAGTATGGAGGCCTCAGTTGTTCAGTCACCATTTGTCAGAAAGGTGAATGTGGAAAGAGTTAGAAACAACAATGAGAATTAAAGAAAGATCAAGAAGAAACAAGGACTCCAGACGTAGAAATGCAAGTGCAGGTGCCAGTCTACTGGGAAAATTATTCTTCCATGTGGTGTGATGTTTTCAAGGGTTCCTGTTCCATAGGTCTTTCTGATTGGAGCCCTAAATGCCATTATATTATACTGTGCTCTGGAATACCCAGACAACTATCTTCCCATCCCAACCTTGCTACCTGGCTTTCTGGAGACTTGAGTTATAAATAGGTGTTAATAGACAAGGACAAATGGGCCTTTGATTCAGTTCAGTCTCAGAATATGCATATTTTCTGCCCACAACCCTGCAGCTCTCACCTGAGAAATGCTCTGTCCTCCACTTACATGCCCACTTTCTAACCTGATCTGATTGGACTAGGTTTGTGCCAGTCAGGACTATTAGAGAAAGAAGTCTTCTTTGATGTTAAACTGGGACCAGAGTCTATGCTCCCTCTGGGGGAGGCAGAAGCAACAAGCCTACTAGTGACTAAGGTGGAGGTCTGAGCACAAAAAGCACAGCAGAGGCAGAAACCAAGAAATGAATTCAGAAACAGAGGTTGGGAAAAAGACAGAAGGGCTGGGTTTGAGGCTAGGAATCAAGATGTTCTCACGTCTCTGCTCCACTCTTGACCTTGATCAACCAACTCCAGCTGGGTTAATCACTTCTAATCAGAACAGTTCTGGCCAAGCAGTGGGTTTATTAAGAATTCTTGTACATTAAGTTTCTGTTTGTACTGAGAGAAGAAAATTATTTGTACTTTGTATCTTTGTACCTGGTATGGGCTGCTATTGTTTTTTTATAATTAAAAATATTTAAATTATTATTTTATTATCCATAATTAGATATACTTAATAAGGGAATAATGTTTTGATGTCTCCACTTCCCCTATTTCCCTCTTCCCTGTCCCTGGTCAGTTGGATATCCTCCTCCGTGGGCAGTCTGTATCAGTCCATGGGGTATTGTTTTGTTTTTAATTTAATTTAATTTAATTTTTTGAGACAGGGTCTTATGTCATATAGCCCAGGCTGTTGTCAAACTCATTAATATTGCTGAAGATGACCTTGAACTTCTTGCTTCTACTTTCCAAGTGCTAGGATGACTGTTGTATGCCATGGCAGGTGTGTCAGTATGTATCCTCAACCCCACAGAACTCCTGCCTCTGTCTCCCAAGTGCTGGGAGAACATGGATGGCAGGTGTGAGCCACCATGCCCAGTTATGTTTCTCCATCTGTAAACAGACTCCGCAGCTGATTGGAGGATTGGGATGAAGATTGATGGAGCAGAGAAAAAGAAATTTTAGACCATTTTTTGTGTCTCCTTTGCCAATTGTCAAGAATGCCATACTGCAACAAGCATTTCCTGACCATTCAGCAACAAGAAATCCATTTGTCATGGTACCACATATTTTTACAAAATAGCTAATCATAAAGCTTTTATTCTGAAGAACTCTGGGTTGCAGAGATGGCGGTTCTTTGTCACCTTGGACATAAAGTTAAATGAGTTTAATTTGATTCACTATAAAATATAATAATTACTATATTTTTAATGATTGATTCATAGAACAGATTAGGAGGTAACTCGCTACATTGCCAAAATATATTGCGGAATTGTTACAAGTATGTGATGTCAAATTGTAAGATCCTGCACTGGAAATTTACAAAACCTGCTCTAATGTGGAACTATGTGCTACTGGGAGTCCACATGCATCCAATTTACACACAGCTTATTAAGAAATGTATTTAGTACATGAGGCCAGTTACTAAGTACAGGTGTGCAGGACTCACAGTGCTCAATGACATCTGTATGGATACAAGTGGAAGCCCAAGCCCACCCTAGACCAAATGTCTTTTCCCCACACAGAGGCACCACATAGACCAGATGGCTCTACTGCAAATTAAGTAGACCTGCTGGGACCAGAAACTCACTGAAGAAAGAGGCTTTCTTTGAAAGTACAAAGCAGAAAAGTGACTGAAGTCACATTTTTCCTATAAAAACTAAGCACTTATTTCTCATGCACTCTGGTGGGTCAGAGGTCTTTCTTTGTGCCAAGTGCATTTTACATGCATAGCAAACAGAACAGCTGGGTAGAAGCTGAGGTATTCCTTTCTCTTTCCCTTGCTCACTATGTTCATTTCTTTCATTTACCATCCCCTTAGTCTGATGGCTGTGGTGATCATGTACTGCTATTCAAGTCCATATTTGTTTAGCTGGTAAGTGACAAAAACAGTGCTGTTCTTGTATGA
>PVHP010033090.1:0-19755 GCA_004024765.1 Zapus hudsonius | reverse complement strand
TTAGCACACAAAGTAGTAGGTCTCATCCTGAAGTTTCCTATTTTGTCTCCTTTGTCCTCTGCTTTCATGTCATGTGCATTCCATTTGTCTCCCCCCTCCCTCCCTGGCCCTGCACTCCCTGCATTTATCTCTTCTCTCCCCTGTCATGGTCCCCTTTCTAGTATCATGACATGGACCCACATAAAACCAGTAATGGATACTGTGTAAGTACAGGATAGTAGGTTTCAATTTATGTCATTATGATGTTTATATGACTTTTATTGAAATCAATGAGGCACTTTGGACTAATATCAAGACTCAAGCTGGACATTATGGATGGTAGTGTAGTGGTAATTCTGCCTCCACATTCCTGTTACTAGTGTGGGGTGGTCCAAGGAGCATATTGGCTTACAAGGGTTTATAAATTATATCAGCATTTTGTTTTCTTCAAGTCTCAGGATGCATCTCCATTACAGTGAGCTAGCTCTTAACCATGGAAGTGAGGTTTTGTTTCATTGATGAGACAAATCTAACACACCTAACAACTGCTTGAATTTTCTTTAAAATGCCAAGCCAGAGATTTTTTTTAAGTCTTAAATATATATTTATTGTCCATAATGAGTTACATTATTCAGTGGGCAAACAATGAGTTGTTATCTCCAATTCCCCAATGCCCCCCTCCCCATCCCCAATCAGCTGGATATCCTCCTCCGTGGGCCGTCTGGATCAGTCCTTGTGGCAGGGGACCCTGCATAGCCTAGTACTCAGCCCGGTCCTCTTGGCCCAAGTGTGTTGTTACTGAAGGGTGCCATGCCTCTGGATCGTCTCCCCCACCACGGCTCTTCCGCCCCCTCTTCCGCATAGTTCCCTGAGTCGTGGGAAAGATTTTTTTAGATAAGCACTAAAAGGATTTATGAAGGGATGACACTACCATTTAAGAACAGTGTGCCAAGCTGGTAGGGCCAAGCAAGAGCTGGCGCTTGGTGTCTGCAGTGTCGGGTCACTGTTGCAGTGTGACCTCGTGAGAGAGCCAGCATGGTCAAAGCCTTAGAAAGACAGCTGCGAGTGACAGTCTCTCCAGGCAAGCCCTTTACTTAACCCTAACCCATTTTGACTAGTGATGGAATGCAAAAGTTCAAGGCCATCCTTAGCTACATAGCAAGTTTGAAGCCAGCCTGAGCTACATGAAAAACCCTGTTTCAGAGTATTTTTGGGAAGACTTCCAAAACTAGGTTAACCACTGCTGCAAAGGACCCCAATAGTATCTCTTAGGATGTAAGCAACTATCCCTCTTATTTATATTTTACAGTGTGATTATCAATTTGGAATTAGGAACAAGGTAGCAAAATATTTATAGATTTAACCCTTTGTTTATAAATTTATCTATTTTTATCCAGTTTTATTAATCTTTGTAGAGATTATCAAATATTAGTAAGATGATAGGTACGTAGGTAGGTAGGTAGGTAGATAGATATCCAGCGTGACCAACTGGTCTTTTAAAAATATATATATATATATATATTAGATTTTATCAATTTATTAAAGACATTCATTGTTTATAAAAAAAATTGCCCCATATACATAAAAATTTCCTGATCAAAGTAACTGAAAACAACTCCTCCCACCCCTCATGTCCACAGCAGTGTTCCATCTAGATCGGCTTAATCTTGAAGTGTAATCCAATTAGACTGAAGACTAAACACTTCAGATCCTGGACAAGATAATAAAACACTCGTAAGCCTTCTGGGTCCTTGGATTGGTTAATTAACATCAATAAGGGAACCAGTTTTTGATGTGGAAGAAATGTGTTCATCTCCAATGACAATTTCAAGCTCCTGCCAGCCTACCCGGTCTGGAGGAGGCCACAAAGCATCGTTTTCTTTGGTAATTTCACTGTCGTCAATTATTCTCTTTAGCTCTTCCATCACACTTTTATGTACATAAGCCTCTTTTCTGATCATGACTTCATTTCTTTAATTGCTATTGTTGGCATATCTCAGTTTTCCGTCGGGCCAGAACTCAAACTCCAGGAACTTGTGGCAAAATTTGCCTTTGTGACCCACGTAGTAACGCAGATAAAAGTCACTCTCCATGGCGTGCCAAACACAGCCCCCAATCAACTTTGGGAAAGGGATCACACAGCCCAGGGTGATGTACGCAGTGATGACCTAAAAATATTTTTTATTTATATATTTGCAAGGAGAGAAAAGAGAGAGAGAGAGAATGGGCACTCCAGGGCCTCAAGCCACTACAAGTAAACTCCACATATATGTGCCACTTTGTGCATCTGTCTTTATGTGGGTACTGGTGAATGATACCCAGGCTATCAGGATTTGCAAGCAAGCACCTTTTACTGCTAAGCCATCTCTCCAGTTCCCCTGACTGTTTTTAGAGCCTGGGTCTCACTCACTATGTAGCCCAGGCTAGCCTTGAACTCCCTATCCTCCTATATCCATCTTTCCAATGCTGGGTTTACAGGTGTGAGCCACCACATACTGCTTTTATTTGTTCTAGTGAGAAAAAAATTGCATATATCCTCTTTATTTTTTAAAAATATTTTATGTATTCATTTTCAAGCAAAGAGAGAGAGAGAGAGAGAGAGAGAGAGAGAGATTGAGAACACCAGGGCCACTACCTTGTGGGTTTGGCTTATGTGGGACCTGGGGAATTGAACTCAGGTCCTTAGGCACTGGAGGCAAGTGCCTTTACCGCTGAGCCATCTCTCCAGCTCTCCTCTTTATTTTTTAATTAATTAATTTTTTTGGAGGCAGAGTCTCAGTCTTTTCCAAGCTGACCTGGAACTCAGTCTGTAGTCCCAATCTGGCCTTGAACTCACAGTGATCCTCCTACCTCTGTCTCCCACGTGCTAGCATTAAAGGTGTGTACCATCATGCCCAGCAGGACTTGGTTTTCAAAAAGGCTAGCTGGCTTCCTTCCTCCCTCCCTCTCTTCCTCCCTTCATCTTTCCTTCCATTCTTTTTGAGTGTATGTTTAGTGCAAAGTTGAGTGTGGAGAAAGCAGATAACTTCCATGTGCCTCCTGTGCCTCCTCAGGTTATATACAGCCTCTCTGTATGTCATCCCACACCATAGAAGCACCTTCTATATGCCTGTCAACAGACAACACTGCTCTCAAGGATGGGAAGATGGTTAAAGGCACTTGTTCGCAAAGACTTGTTCGCCTGGATTCAGTTCTTCAGTACCCACGTAAAGCCAGATGCATAAAATAGCACATACATCTGGAGTTCATTTGCAGTGGCAGGAGGCCCTGGCATGCCCATATTCATTCATTCATTCATTCATTCATTCTCTCTCTCTCTCTCTCTCTCTCTCGTGTGCATGTGCGTACACACACGTATGTGTGTGTGTGTGTTTCTCAAATAAATAATTAAATAACCCACAGCTCTCACCATGGCCTGGGAACACAGATTCAACTTGCCCCCAAATAACTTGTTCCAATGCGGAAACAGTTTCACCAAATTTCTGTAGTTTTGGAACAAAAGAAAGTCTTAATACACTTTTCAAATACACTGGTGGAAACATCAGGTAGGCAGGTTCCAGCAAAGTGGGTAAACCTGCATATTTCTGGTATGTATGTATATATGTATTTATTTATTTATTTATTTGCAAGCAGAGAGAGAAAGAGACAGAAGAGATACAGACAGAGAATGGGAATGCCAGGGCCTCCAGCCACTGCAAACGAACTCCAGATGTTTGTACCACTTTGTGCATCTGGCTTTACATGGGTACTGGGGGATCAAACCCAGGTCGTTAGGGTTTTTAGACAAGCACCTTAACCACTGAACCATCTCTCCAGCCCCCTTTCTAGTGCTTTCTTTTTTTTTTTTTTTTTTTTTTTTTTTTTTTTTTTTTTTTGGTTTTTCGAGGTTGGGTCTTGCTCTAGTCCAGGCTGACCTGGAATTCACTATGTAGTCTCAGGCTGGCCTTGAACTCACGGCAATCCTCCTACCTCTGCCTCCTAAGTGCTGGGATTAAAGGCATGCGCCACCACGCCCGGCTCTTTCTGGTGCTTTCTGATGGCATTCTTAGCTTTTGGGTTAATGAAGACTAGTGGTTTACTTGTATGTTCTAGAAAGTCACAGGATATGAGATCAGACACGGGTGGTCAGTGAATGGTGTTAAGGAAACTGAAGGGAGCCCCAGATAACCTGCTTCGGGTCTGCAATGTCCCTCTCTTGACAGTCAGGAAGTCCTGTCAGTACAGTCGTTACCAGAGCTGTGGCTTTTTTTTTCTAGGCACTTCTTAGACCTTCGTTGACACACATTGGAATTCCCTCATGGAATTGTGTGTTCTGGCAAAGGCATGGCAGGTTCCACCATGACACTGTCATTCTGAAGAGCTTCCTGCATACTGCTCTGCCCTCCCCCAAGTTCTGGCAGCCAAGGGTCATTTTTACTATTTCTGTAAGCCCTTGTCCACTGTGGATCAGATGGGCTGCTTTTGCTGGTGATATGCATTTAGATTTCTTCTGTTTCCTTGCATAGCTTGAGTGCTCATTTCTAATTGTTTAAGGAAGGGTCTCACCCTAGCCCAGCTGATCTGGAATTCACTCTGTAGTCTCAGGCTGGCTCTGCCTCCCAAGTACTAAGATTAAAGGCTTGTGCCACCACACCAGGCCTCTCAGTCACTTTTAACTATATAGCTTAGTGGTGTTAACTAGACTCAGTGTTAAGTGAAAGATGGTGTCCCAGGTTTCATTCCAGCTGCTGGAAACCAACACTCTGTTGGGGTGATTTAGGTTCCTCTTGTGACAGTTGTTCCCTTGTGACTGGCTGATTTCCTTCAGCTCACTGTCCTCAAGGTCCTTTCACATTATAGCATGTGGCAGGATTTCCCCTCTTTCTAACACTCCATTGTGCTATGTCAGTGGACATTCTCACACTGCTCTTTGACTACTGTGTACTGCTGTACTGAGCCTGGGGCTGCAAGTGTCTTTTTGAGAGCTTTCCTTGAATTCCTCTGGATCTGGTCCTAAAAGTGAAAGAGGCCTTCTTTAGCTGTAGACATATTTCACTTTCCACTTCTTGGTCAAAAGTTAGGCCCTTAAGTTCTGCCATTGTTTAACCTCATCATGGTCAGTTTTTCTTGCTAACACTGGACATTGCATCATACAGTCACATGATTGTCCGGCATAGCAGGTTCCTTACCCAGGGGCAAAAATGTTCTCTTCTCTTCCCTGCTTTGTCTTTGGAACTCACCGTAGTGCCTGACACACAGTGTGTGCCTGTTGATAGAAGTCATTTGAACTGAATGCAATGGACTGGGAAGTGCTTTGTGCATAAACGGTCTTGCTTTGTGGCCCAGGGTGGCATGGAGCTCTGGTCTCAGATGGTCCTGCCAGGACTATAGGCACATGACACCACACTCAGCTTCTGTGATTGTTCTTTATTTCTCTGAACAGTCGCTTTTCTCTCTCCAGAACATGAGTGATGCTATGGCGGTTTTGCATAAACTACAGACAGGCCTGGATGTCAACGTGAAGTTCACTGGCGTCCGAGTGTTTGAGTGCACACCGGAATGCATAGTATTTGATCTGCTTGATATCCCCTTATATCATGGGTGGCTTGTGGATCCCCAGGTAAGTAGTTTCCATTACACAGACGTAAGCACAGGGAGCGCATATCAACCCAACAAGTTAATTGAGGCTCATACTTTGTGATAGTTGTACTTTCACCTGAGATGAGAGGAACCGTGTGGGTGCAGGTGGTCTTCAGGTGACTGTGCGGGGAGTCCACATGAGACCATCCCTACTTGAGAGCAGCTGCCAGTCCAGAGGCTTGCCTGTCACTCAGACCTACCTGCCGTCATCATCATGATAGCTTAGTGGAGGGGTGAGGTACAGGTCAACTAACCAGGGTTGGGAATTCCCATGCCTGTGGTCCTGAAGGTCACTGGGAGTAGAGTAGCCAGGTGGAGCGCGAGTACTTACCTGCAGTCTTGAACCTTTTGTCCATGGAGCTGTTTTGTTTATTCTTTTGCTATTTTAATATTGCTATTATTGGAGCATCTATTTTTGGAAGCAGAGTTGGGGTTTATTAAACGATGGGTTTTTTTTTTTTGTTTTGTTTGTTTTGAAGGCAAAACTGATCTGGAACTTACTCTGTAGCCCAGGCTAGTCCCAAACTCTTGCTGATCATCCTACATCATCCTCTTACATTGGAACCACTACACCCAGCTTTTTTTTTTATTTGCAAGCAGAGAAAGACAGAGAGAATAGGCACTCCAGGGCCTCCAACCACTTCAAATTAACTCCAGATGCATGCACCACTTTGTGCATCTGGCTCTATGTGGGTCCTGGGGAATCGAACTTGGGTCATTAGGTTTTGCAGGTCAGCACTGCTGAGTCATCTCTCCAGCCCCCAGCATTTTTATTTATAGATTTTTATATAGACAGATTTTTAAAAATATTTTATTTATTCATTTTCAAGCAGAGAGAGAGAGAGAGACAGAGAGAGAGAGCACCAGGGCCACCACCTTGTGGGTCTGGCTTATGTGGGTCCTGGGGAATTGAACCCGAGGCCTTAGGCACTGGAGGCAAGTGCCTTAACCGCTGAGCCATCTCTCCAGCCCGACAGATTTTTTTTTTTTGTATTTCCCTTTAGGTATATGCTTAGGAATAGAACTACTGGGTTAATGAAATTTAGCCTTATAAGGAACTACCCTATTATTTTTACACGGAACTATGCCACTCTATGTATCTACCACCAACGGTGAGAGTTCTGAGTTTCCCACATCCTCACCACCACTTGCTCACTATCTGCCCTCTTAGACATAGTCACACCAGCTTGTGGATTGTGTGCATTCCCTGGTGTCTGATGGCACTGGTCATGTTGACTGTCTGTCTTCTGGGGAAAATGTCTGTTCATATCAGTCTATTTTTAATTGAAATCTTGGTTTGGATTTTCTTCTTTTTTTATCTTTCTGGTGAGCGCTGACCCATCTTTCCATTACTGAGTTGTGAAAGTTCCTGGTGTATTCTTAATGGAAGTCCCTTATCATATAGGCAATTTGGAAATATTTTTACCATTCTGTGGGTTATCCTTTCATTTTCTTCATGGAATCCTTAGATACATAAATGTTTTCACAATTTTTTTTGAGGTAGAGTCTCACTCCAACCCAGGCTGACCTGGAATTCACTATGTAGTCTTAGAGTTGCCTCAAGCTTACAGTGATCCTCCTACCTCAGTCTCCCAAGCACTGGGATTAAAGGCGTGTGCCACCACGTGTGGCTCAGCTAGGGTTTCGATCTTGCCTCCACCTCACTCCAGTTGGCTACTTCTCCCTCCTTCCCACCCACTCTGAGCAGTGCTCTGGAGCTGCTCTGTTGCTCCTTAGTCTTGGAGTTGGTGGTGCTGTTGTTATGCCACAGAGCAACACGCTCAGCCTCTCTCAGTTTGGGGCTGCTTAGCTCACGGTGGACTGTTTCCTACCCCAACACCTGCACATTTCTGGTTCTTTGTATTTAAGGCTTATGTCAAATATCACCTTGTTAGAAATTTCCTTACTGGACTTGTTGAAATCAGTTACCTTCCCTTTACCCAGTCCTTCTCTCATTGCCCTATTTTGTTTTCTTTATCACTGTTATTAACTGCAGTTCTTATTATGTGACTGACTGATCTCCCACTAGAAGGCTTATCTCACTAAGGCTGGGCTCTTCCGTCTCTGTGTTTAGGACACCACCTGCACACAGCAGGCTCATGGAAAACATTAATAGATGGAATGCACCATGGACACATAACCATAGAGGGGAGAGGTCACCATGACAAAAACTTGGTGGTATTCTCATCCCTGTCCATTGTAAAAGCAGCTGGTACGCTGGGCAGTGGAAGGATGACTGGTAACAAGAGTGAAGGGCAGATGATGATGGGATGGTACATTCATTGTGCTGAAGAAGACAAATGCCGACCTTTAATTCTGTTCTTGTATGATTATCTTTCAACAATGAAGCAAAATCATATTTCAAATTTAATAATTTATAGTGTCATTGCCAGTAAACTATCATTAATAGAAATCTAAGAGTATTTGGACTAGGAAAAAAAGAGATCCCAGATGGAAAGAAGAATTGGATGTAAAGAATATAACATGGCATAGCCGGGCGTGGTGGCGCACGCCTTTAATCCCAGCACTCGGGAGGCAGAGGTAGGAGGATCGCCGTGAGTTCAAGGCCACCCTGAGACTACAGAGTGAATTCCAGGTCAGCCTGGACTAGAGTGAGACCCTACCTCAAAAAACCAAAAAAAAAAAAAAAAAAAGAATATAACATGGCAGATATATAGATATAGATGTGTGTGTGTTGTGTGTGTGTGATGATGGTCAGATAATAAAATTATCTTTCAGGGACTAAAACATTCTAAATTCTGCAAAAATAGTAACATAAGTTGGGAAGAGGATTAAATGGACCCAGAATTAGTTGTTAAAGAAGAAAATAATTAGGCTTTACTGTTCTTTAATTTTGCTCTGTTGCCAAGATAGACTGGGCAAATAGTTAAAAAGATTAGAAAGATAATGACTATGAGGCTGTATTAAAATAGATTGTTGTTTTGATACTTATAAGAGATACATAAAATAGAGAGTAACTATTAGCCTGGGCTACACTGTAAGACCCCGTCATGCAAAAAGGCTAGTTAGTTCCTAGGAGTAAATCTAACCAAAAGATGTATACGACTTATGTGGGAATAATTGTATGTTTTTAAAGAACATTTTTATTTATTTACTTGCGAGGAGAGAGGGAGAATGGGTGTGCCAAGGCCTCTTGCCACTGCAAAAAAACTCCAGATGCATGCACCACTTTGTACACTTGGCTTTAAGTGGGTACTGGAGAAATGAACCCAGGCTGTCAGGCTTTGCATACAAGCCCCTTAACCACTGAGTCATCTCTCCAGACCCAATAATTGTATTTCTTATTCATCCACTTATTTCTTTAAAAGAAAGGGTCTCTGAGTTTGTTTCCTCAGTACCCACGTAAAACCAGATGCACAGTTGTGCATGAATCTGGAGTTTGTTTACAGCGACCAGACGCCCTCATGTCCCATTCTTTGTGTCTCTCTTCTCTCTATCTCTCTCTGCTTATAAACAATTTTTTTAAAGTGAAAAGATAGGGTCTCATTATGTTGTTGCACAGGCTGGCCTGGAACTCTTGGGCTCAAGTGATCCTCCTGCCTCAGCCTCCCAAGTAACTGGGATTATAGGTGCATAGCACCACAGCCAACCTTAAAAATGACTTTATGTTTGAGACAATGAAGAGATCTTGGAAAATAAGAAACTATGCTGTGTTTTTGGACTTCAAGACTAGAATTAGAAGATTCCAATTTGCCCAAAGTAAATTATAGATTCAGTATAAGCTTTAAATCCCAGTAGTTTTTTTTTTTTTTTGGGGGGGGGCATGGAATATGACAAGGTTTTTCTGTAACTTCTATGGAAGTGGAAAGGGCCAGGAATAAAAGCTAAGAAATCTCCAGACTCATAGCCCTCCTGCCTTATTACACTCATGTGTCACCACACCCAGCTTGCTAAAATATTCTTGAAGAAGAGGATGTAGAAGACATTGTCCTTCCAGATATGAACTGTTCGGTTGTAAGGATTAGATCAATAATAGAGAATACAGACAGAGAATGGGTAAAGACACTTTTCTCAGTAAAAAGTGCTAGACCATTTGTTTCATAGCCATAGAGAAAAAAGATGACATTTTCCACAACTTAAACCTTAAAAGGGACTGAGGAGATGGCTCAGTGGGCAAAGGTGCTTGCTTGCAAAGCCTGCTGGCCTGGGTTCAGTTCCAAGCCAGACACACAAAAGGACCCTGGCATGCCCACTCATTCTCTCTTGAATAAATAATATGTTATTTTTAAAAAAACTTAAAGTTCAAACCGGGCGTGGTAGTGCACACTTTTAATCCCAGTGCTCAGGAGGCAGAGGTAGAAGGATCACTGTGAGTTCTGGGTTAGCCTGGGAATAAAGAATGAGTTCCAGGTCAGCCTGGACTAGAGTGAGACCCTACCTTGAAAAAAAAAAACCTTTTATTCCATGTACATTAAAGTTTAACTACAAAAGACAGCAAGGGGAAGTGTTTAAAACTATGTTCCTGACCTTAAAATAGTGGTTTCTAGTGATGCTAATTAACCTTGAAGTAACTATTTTTAGCCATTTTTATTTATATATTTAAGAGAGAAAGAGAGAGAATGGGGACGCCAAGGCCTCCTGCCACTGTAAACAAGCTTCAGACATGCGCCATTTCATGCATCTGGCTTTACATGGGCATTGGAAATTGAACCTGGACCTTAAAGCTTTGTAATCAAGCACCTTTAACCACTGAGCCATCTCTCCAGCCCTGAGGTCACTATTTTAAAGGGAGAGCACAAGTTCATCTAAAGACAGCATAAAGAAGACATGAAAGGAAGTCAAAGACAATAAGAGAAGGTTGCTATCTGGAAAATACTAAAATATCAAGATGTAATGTCAAAATATCAAAAAGAGGGGCTGAAGGGATGGTTCAGTGGTTAAGGCAATTGCCTATAAAACCTAAGGACCAGAGTTCGATTCCCCAGTATCCATGTAAAGCCAGATGCACAAAGTGGTGCATGCACCTGGAGTTCGTTTGCAGTGGCTAGAGACCGTTGTGCACCCATTCTCTGCCTCTGTCTCTCTCTGCTTGCAAATAAATAAATATTTAAAAACATATATATCAGGGCTGGAGAGATGGCTAAGTGGTTAAGGCACTTGCCTCAGGTGCCTAAGGCCCCGGGTTCAATTCCCCAGTACCCACATAAGCCAGACCCACAAGGTGGTGGCCTTGGTTCTCTCTCTCTCTCTCTCTCTCTCTCTCTCTCTCTCTCTCTCTCTCTCTCTCTCTCTCTCTCTCTCTCATCTCCCTGCTTGAAAATGAATAAATAAAATATAAAAAAAAAAAAGAAAGAAGCAGAAGGGCAGTGGTCCCAGCAAAGGCTCTGGGACCCTGGCTACACCCAACTCTTCATTTAAAAAAAAAAAAAATATATATATATATATATATATATATATATGTATATATGTATATATCAAAAAGGTAAATCAGATTTTTTTTTGTTTTAGTGTGGTTCCATAGAACACACTATGACTTTACATTTACACGTGCATACCTTTTTGTGCATACCTTTTAAATTAACACGAAATACTTAGGATATGCTCACAGTGTTTCCCCACTATTCTCCGCTCTGACTTTCTCAGTCAACTGTCAGTAGCAGTTCATGGACAAAGAGGCTTTGCTTCATCGTAGAATTCTGTAGCTACAAGGAAAATAAAACCACCTAAACAGTGCTTCTCAAACCTGTCTCGCCAGAAGCACCTGGGCAGGAGAATGAAGACAAGCAGGAAGTCACTTTAGCCTGGACTTCTCTTGGATCTGATGTGAGAAACACTGTCCAGGCCTTGTCTGTGCAGAGATGTCAGAACCTGTGGCGTTCAGAGACGAACTAGGCAAGACCATCGTTTGGATATAGAAAGAGAACATCGGCCCTCTTATGCCCGCTTATATCATTATTTACTTTTTATTTTCTCTGCATTGAACAGAGTGATACTATAGCAAGTATAATTTACAAGTAAACATTTTAGGAATTGGAAGGCAATAAAATTAAAGAAGAGCCTGACTAACATGTCTGAATCTTTCTTCAGGGAAGCAGCAATAGATACAGTCTGCTCCTGTGCTTTTCTAGGAATTAACGAAAATAAAATGAAAAGCTTTGGTGATCTCAAATCAGAAACATTTTTGCTTTGCTTTAAATGTGAAACAAATTGGGCATGGTGGCACACTTTTTTTAAAAAAAAAGTTATTTATTTGCAAGCAGAGAGAGAAAGAAGAGAGACAGAGAGAATGGGCATGCCAGGCCCCCAGCTGCCAGAAGTGAACTCCAGGTGCACCTGGCTCTCTGTGGTCCTGGGGAATCGAGCCAGAATCGCTAGTCCTTTCAGCCAAGCACTTTAACCATTGAGCCATCTCCAGCCCATGGCGGCACTTTCAATCCTAGCATTTAGGAAGCTGAGGCAGGAGGATTATGAGTATGAGCTCAGTATGGATTACATAGCAAGTTCAAAGCCATCCTGAAATGCATGGGACCCTCTCAAAAAAATAAATGTGAAACTCCTATTTTTGCCCACAGTACAGCAAGTGCTGGGGTTACTGGCATGTGCCACCATACCATTTTAAAATATTTGCATTTTAGTTGAACATGAGTTTCTCTTAGTTTTCCTTCTGAATAGCTCACTTTTAATTTCAATCACTTAAATACATCTTTATAACCATAAAAATAAAATTGCATGTAATCTCATTTCCTCTCTCTTAGCACATTGAAATACAACTCTGCCTAGTTTTCATAATGTGTAGACTGAACGGGAAACTTGGTGCTGTTCGGTGCTGGTGTTACTTACTGTGCATTCAGTATTGGACTCAAGCAAAATCGGAAAGGGTGCTAGGGATCTCCTTCACAACCGCTCCTAAGCCGTGGTGCCCTCTGAGACCAGCGTTGTTTTCTAGATGGATGACATTGTCCGTGCGGTCGGCAACTGCAGCTACAACCAGCTGGTGGAGAAGATCATCTCCTGCAAGCAGTCGGACGACAGCCAGCTGGCCAGTGAAGGTGGGTGAGAGCCGCTGGCACCTGCACAATGAAACAAGGTTCAGTTTCTGTACAGAAGAACATTTTCCTAATCATGAATTTCTTAGATACGTCTTCCGAAAACTACAAGTAACAGTACTCTTGGGCATTAAAGAAGCATTCATAAAGTGCCAATGAAAGGATTTCTCTCCCTCAAGTAAATCAATGAATAAAATATTTTTAAAAACAATTGTATCAATATAAGCTTAATTCTTTTTTTAAATATTTCTTTATTTATTTATTTATTTGAAAGAGAGACAAAGAATGGGTATGCCAGGGCCTGTAGTCACTGCACACGAACTCCAGACACATGCGCCACCTTGTGCATCTATCTTTTCATGGGTGCTGGGGATTCAAACCCTGGTCGTTAGGCTTTGCAGACAAGTGCCTTAACTTCTGTGAGGAGCCACTTCTCCAGTTTTATTCTTTTTGACACTGAAGTTCTTCCACAGGTGGCCACTAGGAGGTCCTCAACCTGCACCCCATGCTCCTTTCACATCTTCCTTAAGCCCATGAGCATAAGGGCAGGGCCAGGGGCATCAGAGATCTTCTGTCATTCTTCTGCCTTGAGTCCTGAGGTAGAGTCTCTCACTAAACCTGTTTCTTTTCGGTTAGGCTAGCTGACAGGGGAGTTCCAGAAATCCTCCTGTCTGCTTCACTCATTACTAGGATCACAGACATGGTCAGCGTGCTCAATTTTTTTTGTGGGTGCTGGGGATCAAACTCAGGTCCTCATGCTTGCAAAGCAGGCACCTTACCTGCTGAGCCGTCTCCCTAGCCTACAGTCACAGCACTTTATCAGCCTATCAGTACTGATGCTTTATGACTGTTTGAAGACACCTTATTTAATGTATGTTGTAGGTTTGCTGTCGTTCGACACTCCAATAGCATGTAACTCGTGCCTGGACAACACTTATCTGGCATGCCTTTCTCCATGCAGCAAGTCTAGCTGGTCTGCTTAGGCACAGCAGCCCGCAGTCCAGCCTAGGGGTCATTTCAAATTCAAACTGCCACCAGAATGCAAGATTGTAGCACTGAGTGGACCATGGACCGGTCTCTAGTGTGAGAGCTGAGCTGAGAAGACAGCATGTGGCCTTCCCTGAGCTCCGCTGGGAGCAGGCACAGTGGGTCCTGGGATGACGGAGGTGCTGTGCGTGCTGAAGGGGAGGCTTCTCGACCTAGCCTGTCCACCAGTGTGAACGTGTAGACGGGGAGACCTGACTGCTCTCACACTCTAGGCCAGCCTGAGAAAGTGGCGATGTGGGAGATGAGGATAAAGCGCCGGTCACCCCTGCTTGAGCGGTCTTCCCAGGCCTGCTTTCAGTGCCAGGCAAGCGGCGCACCGGGAGGCTTTTTAAACTTGAACAGCTCAGTTTGTTAAGGCTGCTTTTACTTTCTAGACCTAGTCACTGGGCCACGGGACACACACACCTTTTTGTTTACTTTGACGGTTTGTGCTCTTTCGTTGTGTCCATGTCTCTCTCATAAGCTGCCTGAATCATTTACATAAACGAAGTATATGTAGATAGATACACTGATGAGAACAGTTCCAGGGAGCTGTCTATGAGGATGGGAATAACTGTGGATACAACTCGCAGAGCAAAATTTCTAGAAAGATAAATCTCCAATTTGGGCCATTGTGTAACAGGAAAAGCCATATTAATTGGTCTTCCTATACCTTTGGAACACAGTGTGCATAGAAACAGTAACTCAAGTCAGGTGTGGTGACGCACGCCCTCTGGAAACAGGCAGCAGCAGGATCACTGTGAGTGCAAGGCCGGCCTGGGCTACAGTAAAACCCTGCCTCAAAAAACAAAACAAAAATTTACTCTTTTAACTTTGAAAAGGTTTCTTCTTCTAATGTTGTGCGTTGGTTCCACAGGCTTTGTAGCTGAGCAGTTTCTAAACAACACAGCCACTCAGCTGACGTACCATGGATTGTGTGAGCTCACCTCAACGGTGCAAGAAGGAGAGCTGTGCGTGTTCTTTCGGAATAACCACTTTAGCACCATGACCAAGTACAAGGTATGACACAGAGATGACATTATTAATTATCATTAATCATCTAGGTCTAAGGAGTTTAATTAGAGACATTCTTTGATCTGCTTCAAGGTAGGATTGACGGGCTTGCAGGGTAGATCAGCGACACAGGTGTTACCTCCCTCAGTTCCTTTCTAAATGAACTCTCGGCTGCTTTTCAGGTGCTGCATTATGTCCCCCCCACCCCGCCCATTTTTTTGTTTTTGTTTTTAAGTCAGGATCTCACTATGTAGCCCATGCAGAATGCAAACTCAGTCTCCTCCTGTTTCAGCCTTTGGAGTACTGGGATTACAGGTATGTGCCATCATGCCTGGCTACGTAGCAGTAGAGGAGACAAACACCTGGGGTGGGGCTGCAGAGGTGGCTCAGTATGTAAAGGCACTTGCTTGCAATGTCGAATGGCCCATGTTCAATTCCCCAATCCTACGGAAAGCCAGATGCACAAAGTGGCATGTGTCTGGAGTGCCTATTCTCTCTCTCTCTCTCAAATAAATAAGATATATATTTTTTTTGGTTTTTTGAGGTAGGATCTTGCTCTAGTCCTGGAATTCACTATGTAGTCTCAGGGTGGCCTTGAACTCACGGCAATCCTCCTTCCTCTGCCTCCCAAGTACTGAGATTAAAGGTGTGCACCACCACGCTCGGCTTAGTAAAATATTTTTAAAAAACCACTTGGGGGCTGGAGAAATGGTTCAGTAGTTAAGGCACTTGCCTGCAAAGCCTGACAACCTGATTCAATTCCCCAGCACCCATTGTCAAAGGCAGGTGCACAAAATGGTGCATGCATTTGGAGTTCATTTGTAGATGCTGAAGGCCCTGGTGTGCTCTTTCCCGCCCTGCTCCCTTCTTCCCTCCCTCCCTCCCTCCCTCCCTCCCTCTCTCTCTCCCTCCCTCCCTCTCTCTCTCTCTCTCTCTCTCTCTCTCTCTCTCTCTCTCTCTCTCTCTCTCTCTCTCTCTCTCTCTCTCTCTCTCTCTCCCCTTCCTCTGCTTGCAAATAAATAAAATAAACACTTGGGTGATTTTTTTTAGTGAGTAATGTTTATATTTGAGTACTAAAGGACTAAGGACTAGACGTTAGGGTTAAGATTTATCTTAAGCTGGATGTAGTGATGCTTGCCTATAGTCCTATTCGGGAGCTAAGGCAGGAGGATTGTAACTTTTAAGCCTGGCCTGGACTGCAGAGCAAAGTAAATAGAACATTGCCTTTATAATGGTGCCTGTTATTATTGAAGTTACCAATGTATGTAAAAATCCTTACTTACTGACCATTCTGTTTGTCTTTACATCTCTCCTTTTTCATGGGTAGCACCTAGTTCAGCTTACCCCCGAGCCTGTGGTAGAGGGCTGCTCTTAACCATGTCAGTAAAACAGCACACATGCTCAGTGGTACCTAGAGCCACAAGCATAGAAGTGCCAGGACACTTAGCTGCTCCCCTACACTGACCCTTTGCTCCAGCTAAAATCACATCTACTCATGCTGTACACATTTTATGCTGTCTCTTTTCTGAACTTTTCTTATCTTTTTTTTTTTTTCGAGGTAGGGTCTCGCTCTAGCCCAGGCTGACCTGGAATTCACTATGTAGTCTCAGGGTGGCCTTGAACTCGTGGAGATCCTCCTACCTCTGCCTCCCGAGTGCTGGGATTAAAGGCGTGCACCCATGCCCGGTGGTTTGGAGGGAGTTCTTATTTGGACTGAGTGTGTCTTTCTGTGAGGTAATGTGGCTCAGAAAATGTGTGCCTCCTGCCTTTCCTCTGCTGCGAAAGTTTTCAGAGACTTTTATTCTGTGACTAAACCATTTTCTACTAGTGACCAGTGGTTCCTCCCTCATGAGGAACTTTTAGGGTTTGAAGTAATATTGGGTACCTGGTTAGGAGCCACTGCAGGGGGTGAAGAGAGGGATTATAGTAATGTGGACAGAAGTGGTAATGGGACTGAGTACAGAGAAACTCCGAAGACAAGTTGTAGAGAGAATCAACCAGGGCCAGGGCCAGGGCTTGGACAGGAGTAGAGGGCCTTGGGTACATGGACAGTGAGCAGTGGAGGGCCTCGGGTACGTGGCAGTGCAGCTGACTGAAGCAGCACCCTGAATCAACGATGCATTAGATCATTTGGGGACTGTTAAAGTTTCTTCCCTTGTTGATGCAAAAACACAGCTCACCTCACAGGGAAGAGGAGATAGCTTATTTGTGTGGCCATCGCCCAGGTACAGATTTGGGTTTGTCCCAAAGACCATGTTCCAACATGGAAACAGAAGAAAGAGCATCATAAATCAAGGCACTTCCGAGCACCTGGGTGGTGGCATCATCCTGTAGGCAGGTGATAGAAAATTGAGGAAGGTCCTGATGGTGTTTTTAACCTTTGGGTTGGTGGGAGCTAGGGGTCTGTACATTCCAAAAGGACTTACCTGATATTCACAAAGATGCTAGGGTCACACACAAAGGTGGGCAAATAATGGCTATAAAGGGACTAAAAGATAGCCCAAGATAGTTTAGTTGTGGCTCTACAACATTCCGCTCGCTCTTCAACATCACAGATCTGACCAGCCAATCAGCCTTTGAAGCTATGGTACATGGGTATGGCCTCTATCCAGGAGGTTTTTGTTGTCATTGTTGTTATTTTTTAATTGAAAGCAGGGAGAGAGAGAATGGACATGCCAGGGCCTCTAGCCACTACAAACTCCAGATGTATGTGCCACTTTGTGCATCTGGCTTTTACATGGGCACTGTGGAATTGAGCCAAGGTTGTTAGGCTTTGCAGGCAAGCGCTTTAACCTCTGGGCCATCTCTCCAGCCCAAGTGTGGCCTTTTCTGGGAACTTTAGTCCATACCCTCTAAGTGAAAATACTGGATAAATGGTTCAGTAGTGGGATAATTTAAATATACAGATAGTAATTCGGAGAATTACATGAAAAATGAGGTAATTTGGGGGTTATCAAAAAAAAATAAGGAATCAGAAGAAAAGAGAAAGCCTAGGATAGAACTTTGAGAAATACCAGCATTGAAAGGATGTATTAGAGGAGGAGGCTAAGAAAGAGAAAGAGGAGTCAGGCATGGGCGTGCACACATTTAATCCCAGCACTAGAGGGCGTGGTGGAGCTCACCTTTAATCCCAGCACTGGGGGGCATGGTGGAGCTCAATTTCAATTCCAGCATTCAGGAGGCAGAGGTAGCTTGGATTGCTGTGAGTTCGAGGCCAGCCTGAGACTACATAGTGAATTCCAGGTCAGCCTGGACTAGAGCGAGACCCTACCTCGAAAAACAAAACAAAACAAAAAAAAAAAAAGCAGGGGTGAGGTGGGGGGGATCTGGAGACTGTCCTGGAAGCTCTGAAGCCTGAGGCTGTGGGTGATGGGCACCAGAACAGGGGTGAGCGGGTCAGGGGATCATGGGTGTGCACGAGTGTGCAGGAACCACCTTCCTGAGAAGAGAAGGAGGCCCCGCATGCTGGTTCATCCTTTTAGAGGCTCTAGGTTTGGAACCCCAGGAGGGTTTGGTTTGGTGAGAGAGTGTCTATCCTGGGCTCTACAGGTGACCCTCCCAGACACCACTGCACCTGGCTCTCCATTTCTTTTCTGTTTATTTTTATTTTGTTTTTTTCAAGGTAGGGTCTCACTCTAGCCCAGGCTGACCTAAGACTCTAGTAAATTGGGGGTTACAAAAAAAATAAGGAATCCGAAGGAAACAGAAGGCCTAGGATAGAGGCCCAGGCTGGCCTTGAACTCATGGTGATCCTCCTGCCTCCCAGTTGCTGGAATTGAAGGCATGCGCCATCATGCCCGGCTTTGTCTTTGTTTCTTAATTTGAGAAACTTAGCCATGTTTAAACATTGGCAGAGAAAGAGTAAGGTTCAGGAGAGGGGACAATCATGTTAGAAGGTCTCCAATAAGATGGGCCAGAAGAACGGGCAGGGGTCTTTCTACAGGTATCTGCTTGCTTTTTGTGTTACACAGACCAGGCTAGAAGGATTGCTGTATTCCAGAAATAGGGCTTGAGTTTGTCCTTAAATAAAATGGTAAGCTAGTTTTGAGGGATTTGACACTTCTTTCTCTTTTGTTATTTCTTTCCCAGGGTCAGCTCTATTTGTTGGTAACAGACCAGGGTTTCCTTACTGAGGAAAAAGTTGTCTGGGAAAGCCTACACAATGTAGATGGCGATGGGAATTTCTGTGACTCGGAATTCCGTCTGCGTCCTCCTTCGGATCCTCAAACTGTGTACCAAGGTCAGCAGGACCAGATAGACCAGGTGAGTTGGCTTTGTGTTCCATCTAAGGTGCACGTGCAAGCCAGGTGTGGTGGTGTGCAGGAAAGGGCTGGTGGAGGCCCAGCGTCCACCCATTCATTCAGTTCCCAGTGGTGGTCTCCTTGTCCGAGAGTCAACTTGATCCAGGGCTTACCCTGTGCTCTTGACATTGCCTCGCAGAGCAGCACCGAGCAAGGCTTAGCAGGGGGCAGCAGCTGAAGGGATCAGTACATACCGGGGGCTGGTTTTTAATATTTTATTTTTATTCATTTGCAAGCAGATACACAAAGAGACAGAGTACTGGTGCGCAGGGCTTCTGGCTTACGTGGGTGCTGGCGAATTGAACCGAGTCCTTGGGCTCTGGCTGCAAGCGCCCTATCTGCAGCCCTTGAAGCTGTTTTTGACTGGTCAGAAAAAGCATGAAGCAAGGTGCTGGGAGAAAGAGTGGGGAGGTGTCCTGACCTCATGGTCGACACACAGAAGAGCAGGCCCACGCCCAGTAAGGCCCGCGATCCAGAACTGAGGCAGGTGACACTGCCTGCCATCTGCCATCTGACACGTGAATTACTTAGTTAATTACAGTGCCATGCACTCCTGTCCAGTGGTGGTGTCACGCAGCACGCATTTCCTAAAGTGCCGAGACTGCCCTTGGGCCCACAGTCAGTTCACAGCTGTACTTCTGCACCTACAACAAAGTCCCAGGGGGACAACAAAATCCACCAAGAGCCACCACAGCAACAGAAGAAGCAGACAGACATCCACACACTTAGTTATTTTCACACTTGGAGCAGCAGCCCTGAAGCATAGAAGAGAGAGATGTTCACCTTCCTAGCTCCTTCCTTTTTCTCCT
>PVHP010033089.1:0-19851 GCA_004024765.1 Zapus hudsonius | reverse complement strand
AGCTACTTAGTTACTCTGCATGCCAAGGAAGCTTCTTCCTGCCTTGTTCAGTAAGACCAGCTGTGTGTCCTCTGGATGAGAGAGTCAATAAGCTGCCAAGTTGATGCCTTCTTTCATTTCCTCATGGTCCCATGGCAAAATTCCTTGATATTTGGAAACAGGCCATAGCTTAAAGTTTAATTCTTCCTCTGTTGACTAACAGAATAGAACTTCCTCTGGGAGTCAAGACCTTTAAATCTTCTCAGCCTAGAATGTAAAGACAGTGAGTAAATTCCCCTGATGTGTCACTAGGAAGAGAGTAAACATTGTTAACTGAAATCCTTCAGTTACCTGGCTTGTCTGTACCTGCTAAGGGGACACAGTCCCATGCAACTGCTATTGACAATGGTAACATACACTTTTCAGAAACCTTCGCCAAGCTGTTCCCATAGCAGGGTCTCCAGGAGGATATTTTCTTGTCCTGCAAGAATCATAGCTTAATAAAGAGGTAGAGTGTGGCACAAGGTGTAGATCCCAGGTTCATACATGCTGTGCTATACCTTAATTAAAAAAAAAAGAATTAGCTGGAACTGTAGTGGGGGATTGTATCTCTACAAATACACTTGACTTTCAGTTTGTGGTATTGTGTGAATTATGGGGAGAAAATTCAACTCATATCCTAGAAAAGGAGTTTACTTGTCTATGACTTGGACTCTTTTACTGTGAAAAGGACCTGATATAATTACTTCATCATCAAAGATCAGCACTGAGCATGATCTGCTCAAGTCCAACCATTTTTCTTTAGATTTCATTCTGTAATTTTTCCACTCAGCTGCGTAGAATTTCATAGTGTATATCTACCACAACTTTGATATCCATTCATTCAGTGATGGCATTTGGAGAGCCAAGCGCCACATATTCTCCCTCAAATGTGTTTCCTAACCATGTTAAATGGGAACATTAAGAAAATCTGTCAGTGAAAAGAGAGACTGTAAAAGAGAATGGAAAGAATTGGGTGGGGGATAAGAGGGAGGAACTCATACAGTAAACTAAACTATTAATGAATTAATACCATAAACCCTATCTTTTATACAGTAAGCTCCTGAGGAAGCTGAGGACATCACTTGGGGCCATAAATAGAATGGGAGGAAGCCTAACCTCAAGA
This sequence comes from Zapus hudsonius, assembly GCA_004024765.1. Taxonomy (NCBI): domain Eukaryota; kingdom Metazoa; phylum Chordata; class Mammalia; order Rodentia; family Dipodidae; genus Zapus; species Zapus hudsonius. The sequence continues at coordinate 18,707 of PVHP010033089.1, read as the reverse complement.
ATAATTTCTCAGGCCTGCATCTCCCTGTCCCAGTTATTGGCTCCTTTCCACACTGAGATGTTGATAAAAAGTGACCCACAGGTCCCCAAACAAGACAGACTTCTGTCAAAGCTCCAGGCCTAAGGTAAGACCCTATTGTTGAAGAAATCACAGTGTCATCAAGAAACACCAAGAGATCGTGCTAGATCCTGAATGGTAACCAGCTCCCAGATGGTAGCATATGTAGCACTGGAAGCACTTACATGAGCTGCCAGGGAAAATTGATCAATGATATTTGGAGAAAGCAGAGACCACTGATATAAAATATAGACAGTTTTCACAAGAATGGTGACTCATATCTGTATGGAAGAGACCAGCAAGTCAAGAAATGTTCATTTGTACAATAGTGGCACTAAACTGAGGATTGGCTAAGAGATCCACTCAGTGACATGGAAATCTTAACTGGAACTGGGGTCCATGACAGAATCTTATGTGGACCAAGAACCCTTGCTCCAAGGGGAAATTCCCACTACCAGAAAGCTACAGAGAGGCTATACCCATTAGGAGCTAGCCAAAATAGCAATGTTGTCTATTTAACCTATATTGATCTCACTCTCTGATAGATATTCTGTTTGTAGCTTGAGACAACTCAATTCCACCAACAAGACATTGGATGACCCCTGACATCCTGACAGGAGATGAACCACACAGGGCCCAAATGAACAGGAGAACAATCACCACAGCAAGTCTGTTAACCCATGAAAGATGGAGACAGACAACAACAATACACAACACAAACCAAGGCAAAGATCAAGAGATAATTGTAATCTCAACAATAAAGCAGATTCAAAACTCACCCACTATGACTCAGAGAATTGAGAGGAAGAGAGGGCAGAAAGAATGTAAGAGCCATGGTGGAAGAGAATATCCAGAGACATCGCCCCCCTCAGCAACAATATACAAGGGGGAAGGAAAAAAAAAGAAAGAAAAACTGGCTACCTCTGGTGCAGTTCATAACCCCTAACTTATGGACAGATCCAGTGGACTTACTGAGGAAGGACCCCAGTGGATAGGGGACAGAGAAGAGGGAAAGGGGAACACCTCTACAAGATTTTGCTCATAGAATGTTTATACTTAATCATAATGAAGTTATATTAAAAAATCAGCGCTATTTTTTTCAAGTGACTAGAATAGGATTGGTCATTGCTTTTTGTGGCTAGTAAGTTTGACAGCAGCAACAGAAAGCAGATCACTCTTTGATATCAGGTTCACCCATGCTGAATGCTTCTGCCTCCATAGGCAGTGAATCCAGGAAGCAATGCCCCAGCCTGGGAGGTGAGTGACCTGAAGGTTAATGTTTACTGAAAGAATATGTTTGTCTACTTAGATATTTAGTGGCTCTTCTGTGGTCAATACACATAAACAGATGAAAACACATGCTAAAAAACCAAAACACATCTGTTGAAAGGAAAAATAATATCATACTTTTTTAGACTTCAGGATCTATGGGTAGTATAATGATCCCTTGGTTATGCATTAAATAAACTCACACAAGAAATTAAAGGTAATTTTACAAAATAAAATTTCAAAATATTTATGTTTGCTTCCATAATTTTGGCTTTACTTATTAGAATAGTCACATTTTAATGTTTATCATAATTTTCCTATTCAGAAATTTCCTCCAAACTGATATAGCAATACTAAAATTTTCAAATATGATAGGCATAAAAGTTTTTGAAAATACTTCTTATAATATGGTAAATATTATAGACAGTTTAAAACCTGATATGATTTTCACATTTCAAGTTTAAAAATTAATTTCTACACATGGTTTATTGTTTCATTGCTTATTTCTTAAAAATTTATTTTGCTTTTTGCCAGGGTTTCACTCTGTAGCACAAGCTGGTTTAGAGGTCATTATGTATCTTTGGTTTGCCTTGAACCAAAGATATCATCCTGCCTAATTCTCCTTAGTCCTGGGATAATCAATGTGGTGATACCTGGCCTGTTTCTTTCCTTGGAAGAACATTTACGAGCTCTGAGCTGCTATTTCCTGTGCAACTCCTGGGTAAATGCACTATCTTCAGTGATTCAAACTTTTCATCCATTGAATTCTCTTCCTCTAACTCAAGATGTATATTTTATTTAATTCAGAGCAGAAGTTTCCATGTCACTTAAGTTTCTAGGATTTTTATTTTATAAGTTTGCAACATTAATGTAAATAGAAGCTTGTTGATTTATCAAATTTACTATGGCTGTAGTCTATCATAAAATATCCTTCTGTAGATTTTAAAAAAAATTCTCATACATATGAACTTGAAGAATAATTCACTGCAAGACATTATACTTTCTGCTATAATTTAAATTTCATTTACTGGTCATGGGTTTTATTTACTTATGAGAATAAAAGTACACACAAAAATAGAGACATACACAGCAAAAATAGAGTGAGTTGATCCCAGTTCTCTTTTCCTTTGACATAGCATTGTAGGAGCCTGGGTGATGTAGGACTGCTGATAGAGTTCGTCTGGATGACCAATAGCTTGTGGGAAGACTTCCACATATATTACAAAACTCTCCATAAAAGTGTCTCCAACACTAGAGTCCCCATATTACTCAGGCTCTGAACATACAAAGATGAATAAGATCATTATAAAGGAAGGATTTGCTTTAGGGACCAATAGCAATGACAGAGACATAAAATGTGCAACTCTAGTGTACCTCAATTATTGGTATGCATAGTTCACCAGCAGCACCAAATTATACAAATTAAATCTTGGGGAATAATCAGTTTTATCACAAGGTATGTCAGAAATAGCTGTATATGTCACATTTAATCTTTATCCTTGCTGAGAATCATAGCTGCTTATTCTGGCTGCCATATGAATATTCTTACCTTCTGAAGAACACATTTAGCTGACTACCCTTAGGGTAGGTGGGATTTACAATGAAGAGGAGGCTTTTGTCTTCCACTTGTTTGAATCCCAAAATTTATAAAAGATTAAACATAGAGCATATGCCTGGAAAGAATGATTTTTCCATCTAGTCGGATTCATTCCATTTAACAATTAATAAATGTATTATTTATCCAGTACTCCAATGCTCATGTCATGGAAAATAGCATTAGAATCTTGCATTGGCAGCAGACATTTTGGGGAGTTTTATGGTTTTAATATGAAATGTCTGCCTAAGGCTCACATGTTGAATGCTTTCATTAGATGTCAGTGCTATTTTAGAAATTTCTGGAAACTCAGAAGTTGGGCATAGATGAGTAAGTGGATTTCCAGGGGCATGTCTTTGACAGTTACACCTGATCCACAGTCATCTTCTTTTCTTTCTCTCTGGCAGCTGTTTGCTATGACATGAAGAACCACAGGCTCCTGCTGCCATGATGCTCTGATAAAGCACACACGGACAAGCACCATGGACTGAAACAAGGAGCACTCCAAGTTCCCCCTTCCTTGAAGTTATTGTGTGAGGAATTTGGGCAAAGCAATGATTATATGACTCATTCAAATGGGTACATCTAGTATAAGACCCAGAACTTTCCATAACATTTCCATGCCAAACAACTATTCAATTCAAGACTCCATTGAATAGAGGAGAAACTATAGATTACATAATTTTTTTTTGCTCCTGCAATCTGGGGACAAGAGAGGTGAAAGGGTGAGATTGATCAAAGTATGTTATATACATATGAAAAGGTCATCATAAAAACTCAGTATTATGTTCAATTAATGTAATCTAATTTTTAAAAAGAGTGAAAATGTTTCTGTTTTGAAAAAAATCAAGAATAGCTTATTAACATAAAAAATTCATTTGAGAACTGACACTAGGGAGGGTTCATTGCAAGATGGCGGATGAGTAGCAGCCTCGCAAGGTTGGATATCCTCCTCCATGGACTGTCTGTATTAGTCCTTGTGGCAAGGGATCCTGGATATCCTAGTACTCAGCCCGGTTCTCCTGCCCCAAGTGTGTTGTTGCTGAGGGGTGCCATGCCTCCGGACAGTCTCCCCCACCACGGCTCTCACAATCTTTCCGCCCCCTCTTCCGCTCAGTTCCCTGAGTCGTGGTGGGTGAGTAATAAGGCTGCTTTAATGTTGCGAGCTTAGGGGTCCTTGTGTCGAAAATCCTTGGTTTCTGTCTCATTGGTCTATCCTGTGTTGATTGAATGACTGTGGTTATAGGTTCCTTGTTCATCTGTCATTGTCTGCTGGGTTCCCTATGGATCCTCCCCCATATGACTGTGGTGGCTCCTCTCTTGCCAGGATCTCAGTCATCGGCCTATGGTTGGTTGGTAGGCCTATCAATTTACAGATATACAGAGATAGAGGTGATATGTTAGTGTGAAGTGATAAGACACCTCATTTGACAGTAACAAAATGCAAAGAGTAACCATCAATGTTTGACAATAAAACAAGTTAGAACTTTCATTGAATGACAGAGCAAAACCAAATCACAATGCTCTCACTTTTGATTTTAAAGGATACCAGCTTACACATGTAGAAAGTGCAGTTTACTTTAACATGCAGCTCCACAATTTTAATATGTGCACATGAAAATCCCTTCATAAGAGATCAAAGTAATATGACATAGTCATAAAAGCACTGTTTCTGTAAACAATGAAATGCAAGTTGGCAAAAACAAATTTTCCAAAGTGTAGAAGAAATAAAAATTTAAAACAAAAACAAAGAGAATGTGCTGCAAATGCATTAAAAATACAATGTGGCAATAATATTTTGTCCACTTTAATGACAAGAAAACAAAGCCAGGGAAAAAGGGAAAGCAAAGACAGAGAAAAACGTCCTTGGCCGGGCTTGGTGGCACACTCCTTTAATTCCATCACTCAGGCGGCAGAGGTAGGAGGATCACAGTGAATTTAAGGCCACCCTGAGACTACATAGTGAATTCCAGGTCAGCCTGGGCTAGAGTGAGACCCTACCTCGAAAAAAAAAAAAGAAAAGAAAAGAAAAACATTCTTGGGAATAGAGAGGTTGAAATGTGTAAGAGGTGGAATAAATTTAGAAATTTAAGGTTGGGCTGAAGAGATTGCTCAGTAGTTAAGGTGCTTGCTTGAAGACCCTAACAACCTGGGCTCAGTTCCCCAGTACCCATGTGAAGCCAGGTTCACAAAATGACATATGCATCTGGAGTTCATGTGCAGGGTCTGGGGGAACTAGTACACCATTCTTCTGAATCTCTCTCTCTCTCTCTCTCTCTCTCTCTCTCTATATATATATATATATATATATATATATATATATATATATATATATATATATATATATATATATCTCCATTCAAATAAATAAAATAAATATGTAAGAAATCCAGGTTGATGATTATTCACAAAGAATCAGTATTTACAAAGTCATTGCAGATAACCAAGAAGATGAAAGCAAGGTGATTTATAAATTCTATAACCACCCAGGCTGTCTAGTCTTTTTTGTGTTTGTGTGTGAAAACTACAGGAAAGTTAAACACATGCAGAGGTTGTAAAAAATCCTATAAAAGTAAACAGAAAAGTTCTTTGAATCCATGGCCAATGACAATAACTCTCTTAATATTTTATCACCAAAAATGTATATTAGACAAAAATGTGTATATTAGAAAACTTACAACAAATGTCTTTATGCAGGTATTTATTGAATGAATTCAACATAGTAATCGGATATGTTGTGTGTAAGAGAGATAAATATTCCAATCAGAGAATTACAGTTATCTTCTAAGTACTGTTCAAGCACCTTTTAGGACTAAAATCTATGATAGGTTGACCTCAGCTAATCTTAAAACAGTATATGCATTTAACCACAGTGTTCACAATGTTCTGTATATAAACTGATAGTTTTATTTCTTAAAAGACTTGATATATTTCTTAGTATGAAGTACAGGTTATTTAGAAATGGATTTATTTTTTCATAAGATTAAGCCTCTGGAGTGGGGATTTAGCATAAGGAAGTGTCCATTTTCATTTGCAGGTCAAATAAAAACTTGGTATTGGGAATATTTGTATTCATTTTTGTGATCCAATGATTCTTCTATATAATTTTGTGATTAAAAAATGCAAAGATATTATTGGAGATACTGATCACATAAAATGTAAACTGGTTTGAAAATCCTATTCATAAAAGTCTAAGAATGTTGAATTCATTTTATAAATGTAAATTATATTATTTTGAAAATAAGAAAGATGTCATGGGGCTGGAGAGGTGGCTCTGCAGTTAAGGATCTTGCCTCCAGTGCCTAAGGCCCTGGGTTCAATTCCCCAGTACCCACATATGACAGACCTACAAGTTGATGGCCAGGTATACTCTCTCTCTCTCTCTCTCTCTCTCTCTCTCTCTCTTCTCTCTGTATTCCTCTGCTTGAAAATGAATAAATAAAATATTAAAAAAAGAAAAAAGAAAGATGTCATAAAATTATTACATCATAGGATGCTTTATGGGGAAGAGACTGAATGAAAATTAAATATGTGATAGCATAGTCATGGAAGTCTTGAACTTTTGAACCAAGTAGATACATTATTGGAAAGGAAAGAGAAGGTACAGGGGAGGAGGAAGATTTGCTGTGAATGGCTTTTCTTACATGACTGTACTGTACTTTTGTCTACCAAAAAATGACTTTCAACACAGTACATCAGGGCAGTCAACATAGTTACCTATTTCTCTGTATAGCCAGTTTATCTGAGAAACACTGAGCACTATTCCACAAATGATTTCTATGGATTTCTTTTGCTTTGTTACAACTAATTGACCTTGTCTTGACTACGATAGCATTCTTTAAATATCAATAAACATAATGCATTTTTAAATACACATGTGTAATCATTTCCCTGGCAGAAGCTTGCAGACGCTTCATGTTATCTGAACAGCACTAAGGAATCTTACAGAATAGCAATCGGATATAGAGTTCATTTAGGCTTCATCTAAAGGTCATTCACTTCCTCTCCTACCTGGGCTAGAGGACATCCCAAAATAAATGAGATACCCAACACAGTTTGTTCTGTTGGGTGCAGAGCATCACAGGAGACCCAGAGCACCTGTGTATGTTACAGCCTTGACAGCCCCTAACTGTTCTAACAACTGCTTCCTAAAGGATTCTCCTGATTTTTTTTTACACAATTCATGGGGAGAACCTCAGAATTCACTCCCTGTCTCATCTCTCCAGGAACACCCCGGATCCAAAATTATATTCACAAATGAATTATAAACTCATATTTATTCTGTACAATAGGATATAAGAAAAAACTTCTTGTGGCTTATGTGTCAAAACCTTCCTGTGGTGCATATGATCTATCATAGTTACATTTGCTTTGCTGGATCAAAACACCTGACCAAAAGCAGCTGATGGGATGAAAGTGGTTTATTTAGGTTTACAATTGGGTGGGTGGAGGAGTTTCATGATGGCAAGGAAAAGATAGTAGAGCAGAGGCTTGATATCACTTCCCTACCACTGCAAGTGGAAGACAGCAGCAGGGAGCAAGTTGAATTCTGGCAAGGAGGAGCTGTCAATAACACCCCAAAGCCTGCCTCCATGGGACACACCTCCTCCAGCAAGGCTCTACCTCCCATATGGCCATAATCTGGAGACCAAGCATTCAATGTTCAAGAGTTTATGGGGGTCATTTGATTCAAACCACCACATTCCATCCCTTGTAACCATAAATTCAAAGTCATCTGAATATAAAATGCATTCAGTCCAACTTTAATTTTTATCAACAACACTGCTCCAACAGCCGCATAATAACGTTTATTTTAAACATCTGCATACATAATGAAACATAATGAAATTATTAAACAATCAGCTTGACAAAAGATGATTTTTACTAATATTTTTGTGTCTTTGTCTCTCCTTTTATTTTATTTATATCTATTTCTGTTTCTTTTTCTGCATATCTTCTCTGGCCAGAAATAACAGGTTTATAAAACAAAGTATGATAAATTTGGTTGAGGAAATTTTTGTAAATTTGAGAATTAAGTAGATTCTCCACAATGACTTGTTTGAATAAGTAATAAAACTATAAAGGCAGAACAGTTAGAGAAAAATTTTTGTAAAAGGATTTTAAAATTAAATGTCAATGAAGGTAATAAAAATAGTGAATCTTGTGATAGAAAGATATAAATATATCCCTTAAAACAGAAACTTTTTTTTTCAATTCTCTTAAATGGAAACCACAATGTCATTGAATGGAATAACTGAGGAGTGCTGGCTCAATGGGACTCTTTTCATGAGAGTGAAGAGCCTCCTGGGCAGGGTATCTTCATTACCTCAGGGTAATGAGCATGCCACCTTTCTGAACAAAGCACTCTATCTCCACTTCTCAGAGATAAGGTATTGACTCTTATGAAGATATGGGCTGATGAAAGAGTTACTCCGAGGAAATCAGTGATTAGGATCATAATGCATTTATGCAGCTTATAACAGTGTCTCACCATAGGGAATTAATGTGCACTTTCTAAAATGATATAATAATTTCAGTAAGTGAGAAAAGATTAAAAAAATGCACCCATCAACTCAAGGCATATTTTATAAATCATAATAAATCGGGAAAGCAAAAGATATTAGTGCCACCATTTGAGCAGGATGAACCAAAATCCTTATATGATATGTGTGACATGTTAATAATATGTGTTTTAAAACTGCATTTCGTTTCTTTTGCTATTCTTATAATTTGTCCTTTGTTCTTCTTAGCACCACATCTGTCCTTTTAAGTGTGATCTGTACTAAAAACTTTAAACCACATCTGAGGCTTGAAGTGTTTACGGGAAGCAAGAGAGAGACAGTAGATAAAACAGAGAAGACAGGGGTGATTAAGAGAGATGGAAAATGTGCCAGAAACAACAGAGCAGTGTGGAATGAGAAGACTGCCAAGGATTCCTGTGAAAGGAAAAAAATAGTCAAAAAATAAACACTAGTAGACAAATGGTGCTGTGAGTATGTCTTTGGCTTCCACATAATAATTCCAATGTCTAATCCAGTCAACCTGGTTTTCTCATATATTTTGTGTCATAGGAGAAGCATTGGATACTACAGAAAAGAAGATGGAGTTAACTGATACCTGAGGCCATTGTGTGGCTTGCGTGATGAAATCCCAGATGTGAAAATTGTAATTGCTGATAATCACAGCCAGCACCCCTCAGGGAAGCATGAGCACACAGAGGGGAGAGTCGGGACTGCTCGTGTGTGCCTTCCTCAGGTGCAGCTGGTCTGCTTGCAGAGAGGATGCTCTTTAGGCTAATGAGACAAGACAGAAAAAAAGGGCACAGGAACTGTGCAGAGAGGGCCTCCCATGCACAGCTGTATCCACTGCCGTCTCTTTTTTACACCTGCTCTTCATTTTTTCTCTGTGTAAACTCTTTGCTTCCCTACAGGGCCCTTTACCTTTTTCAGATTCCTGGCCAAGCTGATATTGATTACTTATTGTGAGAACTATGAAGTTTATAAATGTTTATTTTCTTCTATTGTTGGGTCCTGAGCGAAAGTTTTTATTTTGCTAAATCCCAAAGACTTTGTAAGATACCAACATCAGACAAGGTTGTCAATGCCCATTTTAACTAGAAAATAGATGTGACTTGCAACTATGCATGCACAAATTTAATATAAATTTGGCTATAAAGGGACATAGTGGATAAGGTAAGTGGTTTAATGTAGTAAACAGTAAAGAAATTTTTTTTCTTTCATATTTCATTTTGAACATGTTGAGGTAATATAAACAGATGAACAGGTACATGTCATTAATGTTGATTAAGAAAGATGACTTTGCTTATAGCCCAGGAAGCATGTTCATATTTAATCCCCAAATTCTCATGACAATGACCTAACAACCAATGGAGGGATTGTAGAACGTGATTTGCTGTCAGTGTTAAAGAGTTTTAAAGCTGATTCCAAAAACCATGTACTCATTTAGTAAGAGTAGATAAATTCCAAAGAGAACAAGAACAAAGACCCAAGTTCTCAAACTTACGGACATGCTCATTCCCAATTATGGAAGGATAATCTTTCCACATTTTCCTTCCAACATATCTTGATTAACATTGCAGAAATTAACTTTAAAAAAATACCAAGAGCAACACTACATGACTAACCCCAGAATCTCACAGTTGTCCTCTACAGTTTAACGGAGATGTGCTGCAGTTACTCTTCCTATTTTGAAGATAAAGGTACCTGGATCCCATCCTTAGATATGCTGTACTTTGTAGAAGCTCTGTGAAGGAGCCTCTGTCCTTTCTTCAAGTCACCACAGGAGAGCCCTCTGCACACGAAGGTACCTGGGGAGGAAAGGATGTGCGGGATTGGAGTGGGTATAGAGGGTGTGAAGTGTATTCAAAATTCAATATAAACTTGCATAAAAATATCCTTATACAAACCAGCACCATGTGAAACATACTAAGCATATATTATATATAAATATAATATATTATATATATTAAGTTATAAAGAAATGCAAGAGTGAATATACTTAATCTGTCTTAATTTTTTAAATGATTGTTTTGATGTGTTACATTTGAGTACTAGAAAATAAATTCTCTTACAAAAGAAAGTGATTATATCAGTTGATATAAGAATTGATCCAACATATAAATATGATGTTTGAATTTATGAAAACTATTTTGAAATATCAGTTGTTGTCCCTAAATGCTTACTAGAATAAATTATAAAACAAGATGCACTTTAAAATTGCAGCACATATTGGTAATTTAAGAGTCAAGGTTCAATTCTCATAAAACGCAAAGAAGTACTTTGTGAAATTGCCTGTAAATATTTACTTGTCAGGGCTTCTCTTGGCAGATTCAGTTAGTAATAATTACTGACATCTTATAACAGTACTTTTATTACTTATTGCAAAGATATCTTATGAAATTATTTCTCCCTATTACAGGAACATTTTATTATGATTACCAGAAAAGTGAATATTAAGTGTCTACATAGCTATCTGGATTAGGAATTTGAGCAGAGGCTTTGATAATATTTTATGACATATCAATATAACTCTGAAATAAACTTTTAGTGAGGACAATGGAGTCTAATAATGTACCACAAAGAATATGGTAATTGAGCAACTACATTTGTGACTAATAAAATATTCAATGTTTTGGTTTGCTTCATGAAGGCCAGTTATTTAAAGTGAATTGTTGCCAGGCGTAGTGGCACACGCCTTTAATCCCATCACTTGGGAGGCAGAGGTAGAAGGATCACCATGAGTTCAAGGCCAGCCTGAGACTGCATAGTGAATTCCAGGTCAGCCTGGGCCAGAGTGAGACCCTACCTCGAAAAAATCAAAGTAATAATAATAATAATAATAATAATAATAATATAATGTTAATGGAAATTTGATGTCCATGTGGACTTCAGTAAAGAAGTCCTTCTAAGAATCATAAAGAAAAGAATTTAAAATCATCTAATATAATTCTTTACTTTGGAAAAACAAAATAAATATTTGCTAACTAACAGCACAGGTAAATGTTTCATAATGGGATTTTGGTTAAGGAAGAGTTTAGATTAGATTATAACTTACCTCCACAATATTTTTCCAAGTAATGAGGTTAGAGGTGAAATATTTTGGTATCTAAAGTATATTTTAGTATATATGGTAACATTTTACAAGATACTATCTGTATATACAAATGAAATATACCTAGAATACATTGCAATAGAGAACATTGACCATATGATTCAATGATAAGATAAACATAACTAAAATATAAAGATGAAAATGTTATAGTCTCATTATATACAATACAAACTCATTAAAATGTTATATTATTTTAAGAAAACATGTTGTTATAATATTTTAAGAATATTCCAAAATATAGTCAAAAAACATTAAAATATAAATTTTGGATCTTAAAAAAATTGAAACTTCTAACTTTCTTAAAGTTTAATTTCTTTTAAATGTTTATTTCTTTATTTAGTTAGTTCTATATTTAATGAGAGCAAGAGAAAGAGAGAGTATGGGCATGTCAGGTCCTCTTTCTTATGCAAAGGAACTCCAGATTTGGTGTCCCTTTCTGCATCTAGCTGTAAGTAGGTACTGGGGAACTAAACCAAGACTGGGAGGCTTGGTGAGAAAGTGCCTTTAACTACTAAGCCACCTCCCCAGCCCTTAGTGCTTATTTTAAAATGAAGTACAAATTATTTGAAAATTTCTAAACACCTAAGAACATAATTCTTTGATATCAGCATGTGTATTGAATATGTTTAAATATTTTACTATATATCATATTGTAAGGATCATAAAATGATATAAAATATGGGAAAACTAGGATTTGATTTAAGAAAAAATATTAGTGGTGTCTAAACAATGAAATAATTGCGATATGACTTACTAGTCAATGTGCTCACATCCATTCAATATATTTTGTTTTATAATTTTTATGAAAATGCAGTTATTATTCCCTCAGATAATCTATCAACCTTTAGCCTAATATCATAATTAGGCTTTATTAATCTTTTTCAGGAGGGATGGAATTGTTCCTTGGGTTCATCTCATCTGAAGCAATATAGTAATTCAAAAGCAAAAAAAAAAAAAAAACACATGGTGAGGGGAAGGAAGAAGGAGGAAAGGAAAGTGTAGAATTCATCTTCTCATTGCTGGGACCAAACACCCATCTAGCAGAAGCTTATGGAAGGAACGGGTCGATTTCAGCCTCACAGTTTCAAGAGGAAGCCTCATCATGGTGGGGGTAGCATGGTAAGAGCAGCCAGTGAGCCAGGTATCACAGGTTGTCAAATCACATCACCTGGGAAGAAACAAATAGTGAAGGAGCAATGTACAGGGGCCTGGATGAATAAACCTGAATGCTTTAATCCCAGTGACACACCTCTTCCAGCAATTTTCCACCTCCCCAATGATCTGGCAGCTAACAGTGAAGTATGAGGCCCAATCATAAACACATATGGCTCTGGGGGACATGGAACTCTCAAACTACCACTGAAGGAAAGATGAAAAAGAGGAACAGAAGAAAAAGGAAATGAGAAGGTTTATAATAAAATGCCCACTTAATTAATCTCAACCATGGTTTGAAACGTAATGGACATGGGCAGTGTATTTCTCAGCTTTGACCACTATAGCAAATACATGTCAATAGCAAAGATTTATTTTGGCTCAGAGTTGATCTAATTTCAGTCCATGATTAGGTAGACTTTTATATTTTTTTAATCTTCTTGTAGAATGTGACTGGTAAGCATGACATATGTAGGTCCCAAGATTATATCATGGCCAGGAATTTTTTAAAAAAAAAGAATAAAAGAAGAGCAGAAATGAGTGAATTCTACGATTTTAGACAATTTACATTAAATGATATATAATACTGCTGCATTTGTTTCCATGTTTTAATGATCCCTGTGTGAGGTGAAGAGTGGGAAAATGCTTTGTAGGCTTATTATCTGCAAGTATGTTCACTGGTGAGCACACTTGCATCATTACAATTCCAGGAATTGTTTGCACATATCATTAGGATTTGGAATACTCTGTCACAAAGAAAAACAGGAGTTTATGAAAATATTCTAGTAGGCTCTTTCTGCTTAAAGATATTTGGAGCATAAGGTTGCATATATTGCACGTATATTGAAGATCCTGAATCGTATGATTGCTTTGGAAAGGTTAGTACCTTGCAAGTTGTAGGTGCCAAGTAAAATGATAAAAGTAGAATTAATATGACCGTTTGAATAAACGTCTTTAATGCTCCTGTCATTGCAATAATAGGAAAATTCAGGATTCATCCCTTTAATATAAAACACTTCTTGCTTAATCATGTATTACTCTATAATAAAGATCCCATTTACTAACAAAGCAAGAATTATTGAATGTTTAAGGTAATTTACCATTTCTTATCTATTTTACCAGAAACCAAAGGGCAATGTCATGAGTGAACTGGTGTATGTGTTACTTGAAATGTGCAATTCATGGGCTGGAGAGATGCTCAGTGGTTAAGGCATTTGCTTCCAGTGCCTAAGGCCCCAGGTTCAATTCCCCAGGACCCACATAAGCCAGATGCACAAGGTAACCCTGGTTCTCTCTCTCTCTCTCTCTCTCTCTCTCTCTCTCTCTCTCTCTCTCTCTCTCTCTCTCTCTCTCTCTCTCTCTGCTTGAAAATGAATAAATAAAATATATAAAAAAGAAATGTGGAAGCTACCTTGTCCTAAAGTGCAGTTTTTTGGTAAAGATTTCTCTTTTTTTAAAATTAATTTTTTATTGTCCATAATGAGTTACATTTTTTAGTGGGCAAACAATTAGTTGTTATCCCCAATTCTCTGATGCTCCCCCTCCCCCTTCCCCACCCAGCTGGATATCTTCCTCCATGGGTAGTCTGGATCAGTCCTTGTGACAGGGGACCATGAATAGCCTAGTATTCAGCCAGGTTCTCCTGGCCATGCCTATGGATAATCTCCCCCAACAAGGCTCTCACAATCTTTCTGCCCCCTCTTCTGCATAGTTCCCTGAGTTGTGGTGGATGAGTATTAAAGGTGCTTTATTGTTGTGAGATTAGGGGTCTTTGTGTCAAAAACCATTGGTTTCTGTCTCACTGGCTTATCCTGTGTTGATTGAATGTCTGTGGCTGTGGGTCCCACTGATTCATCCCATCATTCTCTGTGGGGTTCCATATGGCTCCTCCAAGATATGACTGTGGTGACTCCTCTCTTGCCAGGATCTCAGCTATCAGCCTACGGGTGGTGGGAAGGGTTAGATGGGCCCCAGCTCTCTTATTGCATCCTGAAAAACACAAACATAATCTCCATCGGAGAGTGAGGTCAGTGTAGGTTAACAAATATACACCATTCTGGATTACCTAGATTCTATTTTTAGTAGTCTCCCTGTCAATCACTCCCATATTGTATCTTGTCTTGGGAGCCCAAGAGTATGGGATCTGGTGCCTATCACCCTGCAACCCAAGTTCCAGACAAGGGCTCCCCCTCACTGAGTGGAAAATTTGGCCGAATTTGAAAGCTGTTGATTGTCTCCCCCAAACCCAGGCTTCCTCATTACACAAGTGCTCCTTTCTTGGTTCGCTGTTCTCTCCCATTAGAAGGTGTGGTCAGCCTATTTATGGCTGCAGATTGTGTTTCATGTCAGTGGTCTCTGTTTACTCCAGCTTTTGTTGATCAGTTTCCCCTGGCAGCCTGTGCAGTGCCTTCTAGCACTACATTTACTGCCTTCTGGAAGCTGGATAACATTCAGGAACTCACAGTGTCTCTCGATGCTGGTCTATAGCATTCTGTGGTTTCTTCAGCAACAGGTTTTTGCCTCAGGCCTGGGGAGGACACTCAAGGGCTTTGACAGAATTGTCTTGTTGTTGGAGCCTCATGGGTCACTTTGGTCAACATCTCAGTGAGGGAAGGAACTGGTGATTGGAGCCAGGGGTTGTCAGACTGATCTAATTGTTCATAGGCTTAGACTCTCTCCCCAAACACTCCTGGCCCCTCTTGCCAGACGACTCCCACTACTTTCTCAATAGGTTACAGTATGCTCGTGAGGATTTTATGTTTTTGAACCTAATTTGGTTTAGCCTCATGCTTAAGCCATTCCCCTCCCCCATCCCTTACACCTCACTCATAACCTCTCACTTCTTTCTACTAGTCTGCGTGGAGTTGATGTTTAGCCTGGTTAAGGACCACATATGAGGGAAAATATGTGTCATCCGATTCTCTATTCTTTTGAGTGTTCACTTAGTAAGATCTGCTAGAAGTCAGACCATTTTTTCCTAAATTTTGATATGTCATTTTTTCTTTCGGCTGAGTAAAATTCCATCATGTAAATATACCACAGTTTCGCTGCCCATTCCTCCATGGATGGGCATTTGGGTTGATTCCAATTCTTAGCTATTATAACCTGAGCTGCTATAAATATAGTTGTACAAATGTTTCCATGTCTAGATGTGACATCTTGTGGATAGATGCCTAGTAGAGGGATAGCTGGGTCCATTGGAAATTCTATGTCTATTCTGTTCAGAAGTCTCCACACTGCTTCCCATAGCGGTTGAACAAGTTTGCAATCCCACCAGAAGTGAATGAGGGTTCCTTTTCCCCCTCAAACTTGTTTTTCACCTGAAGTGTTAATTTAACTGGCTCTATGTTATGTGGCATAATAAAAAATTTAAGAATACCAGATGGACCAAAACCTGCTCAGTTCTTCACTGCTTTGGTGTTTGCTGTCTTGTTTACCTGATTATCATCACTTATAATTCAGTTTCCTCAAAACCAAAGGACCTTAAAATGAAAAAAGGAACTTAACAATTCTTCATATATACTTATATATTTGACTCAGACTATATGAACATACAAATGAACAAAATTTGATGTAGACAATCTATCTCTCAGTTTTTTTAAAAAAAAGTCAAGTTATTTTGTTATCAGTATTTCAACTTGAATAAAAGTCTATAAATAGGGCTTTTATTTACATTGCCTTTTAGCTCTTGCTAATGATTTGTGTATAGTTACTAACTTCATACATTTTGTAGAGAAACTTAATGGGTACACACTTAGTAATTTAATCACTTGCTGAACATGTATAGGACCACAAAATTTTGAGGCCAAAAAAACTTTAAAAAATGATTCTTCTGAATTTTGTATTTGAATGATTTTCCTATTGATTCAGTTACACAATGAAGTAGGAGTGCAGCTGTTTAGTTTCTGTGGGCAGGAGACCTAGACTTTAAACTTTCCCCCCCCCCCCTCTCTCTCTCTCATTTTCCACCTGTTTACCTGTTTACACTAATCCTAATTTAGCATGCAGGGCGCCAACTCCTGGAACACTCAGGAATAGATTTTATGGTGATGAAGTTCAGAAGTGGAGTAGATTAGAAGTTGACTGTTACATGGTTGATCAGAGGCAACCTTCATCAGAATTTAGTGTTTATTGGAAATGTGTAGAATTTTTGTCTTATTTGACTAACATTACATTGATGACACCTTATTCTTGCAGAGTATTTAATTTCTCAGAAGCAGACTGGTTTTATATTAAGTTTATGTTTAGGTCTCTGTAGTTATATGACAAAGGAGAATAAAAAAAGGAAAAAAATGAGATACAGTGTTGCTTTTCACACATTTTCTAGAAAATCCCATTGCCTTTTCAGGCTGAGTTTATTTGATCTATGTCAGACATTAGATGGCTGATTTATTTAAACATGCAAAAAGTTTCTTCTGTTTTCATTATGTCACAGAGCAACAGTCCTTTCCTCTTAGAGACCATGTTTACACACTGTAGGGGTGGCACCTCCCCTCATTGTAATAGTTCAGCTTCCATCAAGTAAAACCCCCAATGTGGGTCTCTGTGTAGGCTTGCTCATTTCTGGGAACACTGTCAGGCCTCCTGATCCACAGCTCTCACCTCTTCAACTCTATAGGCTTTCTCTCTGTAAGTTCTATAATAAAACCTTTCTACACTTAACCATCTATAGTCTGTGAATATCATTAATTGAAATTCATCATACACCAAGAATATGGAGGCCACTCTCGAATGTTATGTAACTGTGCTTGTATCCTAAACCAGGAGCCAAGAAAGATTCTCTCTCTCTCTCTCTCTCTCTCTCTCTCTCTCTCTCTCTCTCTCTCTCTCTCTCTCTCTCTGTGTCTTGACAATCCAAATTCTCATATCAAAGTGTCTCATGCTGACATATCACCTCTGACAGAAATGGCATTACTTCTAACTTATGATTCTTTTATTTCCTTTATTAACAGAATACTTAGTTTTTCCCCACAAAGAAAATTGTTCAGTAAATATCTTCATTTTTTTTTAGTTTCTCTTGAAATTAGACCTGGCCACTGGACTTAATTGTCAAAAAAAAAGTTCCATAGCAGCTGTCAAATCAGACTTCAAGGAATTTTGAGTAAAAAGAGAATAAACCTAGGTATGGTATTTTACATCATATTCTCTACCTGATGTCACTTTTCACATACTTGATTCTCAACCAGAAGCTTTATGGATCTACAAATAATCAATATCCATGTTGCTCTCTGCTTTTTTTAAGTGCCTTCTCAGGCAAAGTTGTGTTAAACACAAATTCCTTAGCCTGGCACATGGGTAGTTCTCCACTCTCTCTCAAAACTCATAAACTGTCTTTGATCTGCTTTTCCTTAAGCTCTAGACCATTTCAAATCTGTCAGGATCATTTCTTCACACTTTGCCAAAATGAATTTTTCCAGGTCTCTGTATTGCTGGTTCCCTCATCCAAGTCACCTCCAAACACAAAATGTTCCTCAGAGTGCACAACACCAAAAACACAGAAGATACAAATCATTCTCTAAGCTTCCCAGCACTTGCGTTCCTAGGGTAGATCTTCTATTGTATGTCCTTCGTTATTTGTTTGTTTAGGGACTAAAAGAACAGAGGTATTGAACATTCTTTTCTTTGCCGAACATGAGACTGTGTTGAGCCCTCCAAAAACAATTGCTAACAGACTGTATGAAGCAATGTAGTTAATATGAATCTTTGTATTTTCCAAATAAATTCAATAGTTAATTGCTTATGTCTCTTATTTTACATTACAGTTATAAACTTCACCTGGATTGATAACCTAAAAATATGGAAGAACTTTATTTGAAATTGTTAGTTTATTCATATACCCATTTCTTCATTCTTTTATTCTATTGTAATAAATTCATGCACTGTCAACAGAATTAAATTAGGAATGCACATACTTTAATTAAAATAATTCTATATGTATATTTACATACATTTTCTTAAAATATTAATTTACTAAAATACATAAATTATTTTAATATGTAGAGGT
>PVHP010033088.1:0-19869 GCA_004024765.1 Zapus hudsonius | reverse complement strand
AATTCATCATGAACACATAAAAATTGTGATTTTTTTGAACCAAATATTAAGCAAATATTAGAATTTCTACTTTCACAGAACTAATGCTAATGGGCACTGGAGCTCTATTACATTAATAGTGGGTATTTTAAATATACCACTCGCACCTCTAGATGAGTCAGCTATACCATAGGTACAGAATACACATTTGTTGCAACAGACTATGGAGTCCTGTCTTAAATAGGCCACATTTTATGTCACAAAACAAGTTTAACAAAAATAAAAGAAATCATAATAATTCTTATATCTTATCTGATCATAGAAGGAAATAGCAAGAAAAAGTAAAGACATCAGAGAAACAATTGGAGACTAAACCCTATAATCTGGCATAACAATTGTATCATTGAAGACATCAGAGAGAAGCTTGAAAATTCATAGACTCAACTAGAAATGAAACCACAATTTACCATAACCTTTGAGATGCAGAGAACGCAGCTCTAAGATGAAAGTCTACTACTATGAGTGTTTACGTTGTAATAGGAACGGAGGGAGAGTGATATCAAGTTAATAAGCTAATCATATATATCAAAGTTTTAGAAAAAAGAGAGCTCCAAACCCCACCATTTGTTTGAGTTCTTATTTTCCATAGATGTTTAGTAGAACTCACCTTTAGATCCATCCACTAGTAGGCTTTCTTTGTCATTTAGAAATTTATTCCTATCTTCCATGAGAGTTGACTGTGGGTGGCAGGGGAGATGCCGTGGAGATGCCAGGATTGTGGGACAGCTGTCAGAGAGGGCTGCTACCTCAGGATGAGTTTTCCCCAGGTTGTGAGCAGCCCAGCTGGAGGGGTAGATATGGAACTTCAGAGACTCATTTGTTACAGTTCTCAGACTTGGACCCACAGAATTTGATGTTTTCCCTGGTTGTTTTAAATCTTGTATTGGAACAGTCTTTCTTTGCTGGGCCCAAATGGCATCTTTTGCAGTGTGAATGTTTATTATTTGACATTGTTTTTTGCAGGTTTGCTTGTTTCATTGGTTGGTTAGATGATGATGATAATGATGATGATGATGATGATGATGATGATTTTTTTTGAGGTAAGGACTTGCTGTAGCCCAGGCTGACCAGGAATTCACTCTGTAGTCTCAGGCTGGCCTTGAACTCATGAATATCCTCCTTCCCCTGCCTCCTGACTTCTGGATGGTGAACACCCTTTTTAATTATTATTTTGGTTTTACAGCTAACATTTAAGAGACCTTGGACTATGGGGATTTTTGAACAGTGCTGGGATTGATAAAACTAAGGACCGTCAGTGGATTGGGGACAGAGAGGAGGGAAATGAGGGTACCGCCATAAGATTTGCTCATACAATGTATCTAATTATCAATAATAAAGATTAAAAATATGTTCACATGAGCAATACAAACCCTATTAAAAATAAACTAAGGAGACTTGTAAAGTTGGAATGAGGGTGCTGTATAACTCATTGGGTAGAGCATGAGATTCTTAAAGTTGAACTGAATGCATTAAATTTTGCATCATGGATTAGTTTATGGGGCCAGGGGTGGAAAATAATGGTTAGGATTAGATGTCCTTCATACACTCATGTGTTCTGAATACTAGGTCCCCTAGTGGTGGTGGTAATTTGGAACTTGAAACTATGCTGCAGGAGGTGTGTTGTTGGGGGCCAGCTAAGGGTCAACAACGAGCTTCCTCCCCTGAGTGTTTGGCACAGTTTCCTGCTGTTGTGTCCTGATGTTGGCCAGAAGGTGATGTCAAGCTTCTCTAATGAGAAACTTTTTCCTCCCATCATGGAGCTTCCAATCCAAAATACACATCTTTTCCCCTCAGTTGTATTTGGTTGGGGGTTGGGTGTTTTATACCAGCAATGAGAGGGTAACTGCTACAGTTTCTCTCTCTCTCTCTCTCTCTCTCTCTCTCTCTCTCTCTCTCTCTCTCTCTCTCTCTCTGTGTGTGTGTGTGTGTGTGTTTGTAGATTTATAGAGAGAAAAAGACAGAGTAATAAAATACATGCCACATGAAAATAGAGGGAGGGATATTTTAAAGAAGGGAGCTGGGTTGTAAAGGGACCAATATGAAAAGGAAAGATATGATGGAGGAGAGCAATGGTAGTAGATAGTAAAGAAAAATAACACCTACTGGCATATATGTTTAAAAATGACATAATGCAAACTATCACTTTGTATTCTAATTTTAAAGATTTTTCATGCTACATTATTGGCCTTGCTATAGACTTGGTTTATCATTTTTCTTCCAAGAATAATTAGAACAGCAAAAGTTGTTCTTTCCCTTGCCAAGTGAATGTGCGGCAGTTTATGGGTGACAAGACCACTGGAGTTAAATGGTTTTCTCTTGTCTAAATGTGGGAATTGGACAGGGGCCTGTAAGGGAGAATCTAGGTCCTTCCACTTTGTTACGGGTAAGAAATGTCATGAAGGTCTGTCTTTTTCTTATCTCTGTGCTCCTGGGTAGTCCTACCACACACTTCTGACATGGCCGTTTTGGAGGATTAAGGTTTCTGAAAAGATTTCTCTTTTCCAGAAATCTTGACTCAGAAGGGACTGAACTGTCTAGTCCAGCCACTCTTCAAGGGGGCTCACAGAAAAGACCCCCAAACTGAGTCTCAAGGTGGACATCCCCATTTTCTGGAATCTGCTCTTGCCTCCTTGGGAAAGAGTTGTGTTTTCTCTTCCTTCTCATATGTTCTGTTCACAATGTAATAAAATCTCTCTGAACCCTATCTTTTGGTCTGCAGATTTCAGTTCTTTATATACACTCAACAAGAATCCAGAGTGCAGTGACACACTGCAAATTTTTCATGACTATTCAGTTGTTCATGTCTCTAACTTCTGGGTTATTACCTACCAAGGAGCCACAGTAAGACTCTGACACTTTGAAGACACCCTAAAATTCTTGTATTAACTTCCCTGTTTGAAAATAATTCTCTAAGTGACATCTACTGCACACAGTTTTACTTCATCCCATCCTGTTTTTGAGGAACGGTTTTAAAACTATTAGAGCTGAAAAGTTGTGAGTTTTACATAGGTCTCCCAGCATTTTTTTTTCAAAAAAGCCTTTAAATTTTTGATCATACAATAGAAATCAAATATATAATCTTTTATCTAGAAGGTTTTTTTTTTTGTTTTTGATTCTGTTTTTACTACAGAAAACTAACTGGCAAAGATTAAATAAAATATATAATTTGGTTTTTGGTTGCAGTTTTACAAGGTTTTTATTAGATTAGATTTTTTTTAATTTCTCAATTTGCTTCAATGATGTTCAATATAATCTCAAGAAAATAAGCAAGAAATAATAATTTTGTTTGCATTAGTAACAATTCTTTTCATTTCCCAAACTTCTTATTTTTTATACTTAATTATAAAGATTAAGGTCTTCAGTGTGAGAAGAATTAAAATAATACAAACCAATAATAAAACTTATCATCTTGTTTTCCATAACTTATATTGATACATTTAATATAGAAATGCTATGCACAAATATATAAATAATAGAATTATGCTCTAACTTGAAAATCACATTATTAATATGATAAGGGTTTAAAACAATATACTTTGCTCCTCTTCCCTCCCTAACTCTTTTGCCACAATTACAGGCTCCTCTGGCATTCAAGGGGTTACATATCCTTATAATAAAAAGGTTGCTAATATTTTGACTTCGACCATGAAATTTGTTCCAGTCTTCTTAGGAAACATCACTAACCTGCAAAAGGATTTTAACAACATGACTTTCAATGCCAAACAATGCAATTCTTATATAGAAAAGGATCCATTGACTGGTAATGAGGTGTGAGAAGTTTTGAATAACTTGGTAAGGGACCAAGGTTAATATAATTATGAACCACAAACCCCAAGAAATCATTCAGCCTCTTCTGACTGAACTATCAGCCTGTAATAAAAGGTGGTCTTTGAGTCCCAGGGCACAGACTTAAAATGATCTATTGATTTGAGTCAATGAAAGATGAACATACTGAGGAACCGAGGAAGCCTCCAAGCTAGAATGAGCAGAAATGAAGGAATACGGCTGTGCACATGGGATCTTCTTCTACAAGACAGTATGACCCTGCTGAACCCTGAAATGAATCCAGCTCCCAGAAGGCAGCCTATGTAATGCCGGAAGGCACAGCTCAAGCTGCCACAGGAAATCTGATCAAGATATTCTGAGAAAGCAGGGGATATCTTCAAGCTACACTGACCAATGGCCTGAGAATGCAGAACGCACTGCTATATGGCACAGACAAGTAAGACAAGAAGTGCCCATCTGTTCTACAGTGGCACCCAACCTAGATGGGTAATCAACAGCTGGCTAATTGGGTATGAGATCCGCTCAGTGTCAGGAAACCCTTGACTGGTAAAGGGACCCAAGGCAACCCTGAATGGGGACCAAGAACCTGATCTCCAAGGGGAAGTCCTCACTAACCATAGGTCCTCAGAAAGGCTACACTCTTCAAATGCTCACCAAACTAGCAATATTTGTCTCAATTAACCAAAAATGATCTCACTCTCCGCTGGAGATTCTGTTTGTATTTTCAGAAAGCAATGATCCTAGAAACTGTCAACAAATGAATTCCACCAAGAGGACCTGAAGTGACAGAGGACACGCAAGCAGAAGATGAGCCTCTGCTAACTATATAGAGCCCTAACAAAACCTCTAAGGAAATGGGATGATGAGCAAAAGAGCTAGTCCTACATCAAAGCAGATATCCTAGGGAAAGATAATGGAGATAGACACCAAAGGTGCCCAAAATAGTCCAAAATACAAATCCAGAGACTCTTAAGAAGTCAAAAATTTAGCAAACTTAAAACTCAACCTCCATGACTCAGGGAAATTTGCAGAAGAGTTGTCAGAAAGATTGTAAAAGCCATGGTGGGGGAGAGTATCGAATGCATAAAGGGTTGTGTCAGCCTGGGTTTTAATGGTTTTTCTCTAATAAGAAAAAGAAATATGGGGGAGGGTGGAGGGAATCATAATGGTTTATGGTGTATAATTGTGTAAGCTATGAATCAAAAAAGTTTGTATTTTTTTAAAGCTTTGGCTTGAAGAACAATGAGGAAGATTGGAAGAGGAATCTCATTCTTGGGGTTCCTGAGAAGATGAATGAAGAGGGTGTCTGGAACTAAAGAAAAGCCTCATTCCCGTGAATAAAAAATAGGATCTTTGCACTTGCAGATTGAAGCCGGCACAAAAGAGAATTACATAAGTTTTAATGTGAAGACTTTCTCCCTATAGCAATACAAAACACAAACAAAAGCCAGAGCAACTGAAAATTGTCACAAGAAGAGGCCCATCCATCTTGTTAGTTGAACATTTCATATGTGTTTCAAGAAACAATCACACTGAGATGTACTCCTGTGCTCTGTCAATTTCTTGACAGTTTGGGCTGCTCATGAACACAGATCTAGGTACACATGTTTTAAGGATAGTTTGTGTTGAATACAAATTATGACTTGGGAAGTAATTCATAAGCATATTACAGATGAGTTTATTGTTAAAATAGTTGTCTAATCTCACTGAGGAGGGCCCTCAGTGGATTGGGGTAGGGAGGAGGGAAATGATGAATCCAACACAAGACTTGTTGATACAGAGTTTCTACTTATTAATAATAAATAAATTTTTAAAAAACAAAAGATAGTTGTCTAATTTTCAGAAACTCTTTGAAACAAAGGATGTATTTAATACTAAGATAATTTTATATAACATCCTTTGATTATACTTAGGTATTTTAATTTGTATTTGTTTGAATTTAAACAATATAGTCCCTAGCTGGCTTTCTTGCAGGAATTTTCATAAGTGGTAGAGGAAAAAAATTAATCTATTACTATCCTTTTAGCTTTCCTTAAAATGTGACACATGCAAGAATATTTGTTCTATTTTATTACCAGCACAGATATTGTGTAAACATTTACATCCAGATTAATAACATTTGCCAGAAATTCATTCAGACATTTTAGTAGTTAAGAATTATTAAGAATTAAAAGCAATATAAGTAAATTATTCCTTCCCTCCTCATCTACTTTTCTCCCCTAAGTTGCAAAGAGCCCTCCTTCACAGTGACTTCATACCTCCATTACCTTCTAGGACATATGAGGGGCAGAACGCAGGCATGGTGGTTTAAGGACTCATTCCTGAGAAAACACCAAGTAAGTATGCTTTTGGCTTAGCACCTACTGTAGAAAAATATAGCCAAAGTATAGCCACAATTCAGAAAGACTTTGTAATGACAAAAGCAGCCTAAGGAACAAGACTGTGTAACTTGACTTTTTCAGTATTTAGTCATGGCTTTGAACTTGCAAGGTCTCCCTGAGCTCTATGTAATGGTGTAACTGTCATCTTTGATTCTCTCTCTCTTTATATATATATATATATATATATATATATATATATATATATATATATATATATATATATATATATTTGTATGTATGTATATACATATATTTGATTGTTTATATATATAGATTCTCTTTCTATATATATATATGTCTACATATGTACATATATATATATTTGTGTTATCTATATATTCAGTGTTTATTTCACTAGAACCACATTTATGTATCAAATGCAACCTCAGAGCTATGTAGGAAAAAACAGCAATCCCCAAACTCAGATTTCCACATGGTTACGTCTCTGGGAAAATCACTTATAAGATTTCTTGTAGATGTGAGGAATATCTGGCTGGGACATCTGTCACCATCTGTCACCCCATTGATCATCAGGGTTGATTTAGCTGATTTGGCTGATCTGGCTGGGTGTTCCCCTCCCCCCTCCATTCCATGTGCGACCCTCCTGGAGCTGTGCACTTCCTTTAAGGGTATACTAGTAGCTGTGTTCCCCTGTTAGAATCTCCAAGCAAGCTCTCAAGATTTCCTGTTGTATATAATATGCTCCAGAATTTCCAACATTACACATTTATTTTAGAATTTATTTAATTAATTTTGTTCCAATTTTAGTCACAGAAAACACACTTTCCCTCTCAATATCTGCATTATATAGTTAAATATTTTATGTATATCAATATTCAGTGATTTATTTTTCTTGATCATATAGTACTCTTCACAAAAAAGCCAAAATAGATAAAAAAAATAAACTTGCATCTGCCAATCATTTGTATTCTAAGATCTATTCCTAAGTCACCCCTGCATTGTAAAAGCTCTATGTATCTGAAGTTTGCATAGGCCTTCCTCCTTTCCTTGTGCATCTGTATTGCTGTACATGACTTGTTCTTGTGATTGGTATTTTCCATAGGAGCCAACAAGCTCTTTTCAGTCAGTTTTGCAAGTAAATCCCTTAGCTTCCCTCTTGGTTAGACTCTGTTTCTTTGCTCTATTTACTTCTTGTTTGAGAGAAATGTATCTTCTTGTGGTCTTTTTCACAAAGCAACCCAGAAACTGGGGATCTTGTTTTACTAGCTGACATAATGTGAAAATAAATCTTTAACTCTTACATTCTAAATTAAGTAATTAATTGATTCGTGAGATACCCTCTGTGTAGCACAGGATTACCTGTACTTTCTTAATTTCCCTGCCTCTGTCTTTACACAGATGAGATAGTTGCCATGTGCCATGATATCAGCTTTGGGAGTACCTTTAATCTCACAAACTTTTCATTATAGGAGACAATTCTAGGTATTTAAAAGTATTTATTTATTCTCTTCCATCTCCTGTGTAATGTGTTGTGCCAACTTGACTAGTGAGAATTTTCATCGATTTCATTTTCATCCCTCCCAGCCTATGTTATTTAGATCATGAAGCCTTTTTTAAAAATATTTACTTATTTATTTATAGGAGAGAGAGAGAGAAAGAGAGAGAGAATGGGCATGTCAGGGCCTCTTACCACAGCAAACAAACTCACCATGCATATGCCACTTTGTGCATCAGGAGTTATGTCTTACTGGGGAGTTGAATCCAGGCTGTTCGGCTTTGCAAGCAGGTGCCTGACCTTCTGACCCATCTCTCACACCCTTAAAAACACTTTCTGAATCTTTTCTTTCTTGCTATTTCCCAAATATTTCCCTGTTCTCTTACCTAATAAGGCCTCTTATTAAATTTTTGAATATTCAGTGAATCCTTTCAAACTTAGAAATTTTATCCTTCAGAAACTCTGCAGTTTTGTTAACATTCCCTTAACCAAGTGCTTAGTTTTCTCTGTTAGGTATTAGAATTTTGCATTTATTTTGATTTCTTTACACTTTTATACTAATATGTTATTTCAACATGTTAAAGTTGCTTTGAGGAAACATTTTCCATAAAACACATTTTGCTTAAAACTTTGGTATTTTATTCAATGATTTAATAGTATATTCTGTAACTACTAAGAGTTCTTGGATCTATCACATAAGATTTTTTAAAATTTATTAATATCCTCTCCTAGTTTATACTTAAACCTTTTACTCTTCTCAAAGGGAAGAGAGAAACAGGGGAAGTGGAGACATGAACACATTATTCCCTTATTAAGTGTATCTAACTATGGATAATTAAAAATAAATTAATAAAAACAACAACAATAAACCTAGTTCTGACTATAGGCAATTTTTTTCTCTAGTTTAAATTGATGAATAAAAGAAAACCCCTCAAACTGGATTTCATGTTTCTCTCTAGTCCTTCAGAACTGCATGGCTATCACACACCTGGGAACATAGTTTGAACTCTCTGTAAATGTAACCATTTAATAAAGGTTATAGTTAAGTTGTAATTAAAAAGAATCACTTCATGTACTTAAAGCATAAATGCATTTTTAGATAGGAGACCGGATTCCATCTTGTTCCCCAGTATGTTGCAGGCTCACTGTTTCTGCCTCTGCCACACTTAGCATCATTATTTTCCCCAAGCTCTCTCACCTCCAACTTAAAGTTTGATCAAATGTATTTAACTGCTGGAACTTCAGTCACATCTGGAATCCAATGATGTGGAATGCTGAGACTATACATTCCAGACTTTTGTCCCCTGAGAAGATTCAGAAATGACTGCCACAAAGCTAACTTATTACGTATTGATTATCTACCTACCAACCTAAATATCAATATCTGTAGCAACCTGTTGCTCACTCAACAATGTAACTTGGGTATTTTCCTCTACCTTTAAAAAAGAGAGAGAAGAAAAATACACATAACTACCAGTGGTTGAATGGGTTTTTCTGGCCATGCTCTTTTGCTCAAGTAGAGGAAAGGAGGAGTCAGATGTCTACATTGGTTCACAGCTAGAATTTTAGAAAATGAAAAATAGATTAAGATTGGGAAGGAGAATATGGCTAGTCAGTTAAGGAAACTTGTGTGTAAAGCCTGCCAGTCCAGATCCAATTTCCAACCTGCCCATGTTAACCAGACGTGAAAAGTGGAGCAAGCATTTGTTTGTAGCGGCAAGACACCCTGATCCTTCCAAACACACACAAAGGAAATACAAGAAAAGAGAGATCACTGACAGGAGGCAGCCTTGGAGAAGGACATGTGGTTAGAAATTACTGATACCCTCAAAGAACTTAAGATATGGATCTGTTTATTGGCCCAAATTCTTACCTCAAAGAGTAAAACCAGAATTTATTAGTTTAGGCAGGAAATAATGCATTAGAGTTTATTAGAACTTTCACAAGAACTCCTTCTGAGATAGAAAAGCCAACTTGAAGGCTACTTTACCAAAACAGCACTCAAGTTACACTGAAACATGACCTCACTGGAAACACTTCTGCCTGTCATTTTTTTCCACATATTCCACATATGGCATTCCTGATACTGAACATTATCATTGCTCTATAGGACCCTGGAATTTTGCTGTAGGAAGCTGGATTCCTTTGCCAACTTACTCAAAGAATGCATTCCAAGAACCTCCTTTCCCTTCAAAGTGCCTCTGAACCGAAAGGAATCCAACTTTAACCAAATAAAGGGAGTTTTTGCTGGATTTGCCACAGTATTTTCTTTTGGAATTTGGAAAAATGAAAAATAGAATATTTATAGCATATAGGATATATATATATATATATATATATATATATATATATATATATATATATATATATATATATATATATATATATATATATATATATATATATATATATATATATATATATATATATATCCACTATGATGGACTGAAGTATACATATAGGAAATCAGGAAAATAACTGAAAGAAAATATTTTGAGAGTTGTTTTAGTCAGGGTTCTCTAGAGGAAACAGAGTTGACAGAATGGATTGTAGTAAAAGGGAATTTATTGGGGTAGCTTAGGACAGTCCAACAATAGCAGTCTGCAGGTCCACAGGTGAAGAATTCAGTAGCTGTTCAGTCCACATGGCTGGATGCCTCAGCAGTCCCAATCCAGCCCAGAGGGCCTGATGGCTCCCTTGGGAGCAGATGCTCTTCAAGTCTACGATGTGAGGTGGAGGAAACTGGGTTCCGATGTCCAGGAAGGGTAGGAGAACAGGATGCGAGTGCAAGTTATGAACAAGCACCAGCAGCCAACAAGCAGGGAGCCAAGGAGAGAATTTCTTCCCTTTCATATAGCCTTAGGGTGGGATCTTGCAGCCCTTCCCCAGACTTAATGGCTTTCTAAGTCTCTGGAATTTCCTTCCTACACTGCCCACACAGGAAAGAAAGGATGTTTTAGTTCTAGCTTCTTTGAACTTCTTTACATCCTGCCCCCTTCTGAGAGGCTACCTTCCTGTAAACATCCTCAGAGACCTACCCAATATAATAAAAAAGATCAAGTTGACAACAAAGCCTAACTATCAAAAGAGTTATTAGAATTTAATATTTAGTTGATATAATCACAGTGGTAAAAGATAAATATTTAGAACATCATAGATAGGAAATAATTTTTATTAAACAATAAATGAATAGTAATTCCTGTTATATATGGAAATATGTATATCAAAAAATAATCTGGATGTGTGGCTAAAGAAAGAATAATCATTCCCGTGGTTAAGCTAAACATTGGAGAGGCTTTGAACAGATCATAAAGATATGTCATAATAATTACAGTGACAATAAAAAATGATAAAAGTATAATAACCATTTGAA
Source organism: Zapus hudsonius (assembly GCA_004024765.1). Classification (NCBI taxonomy): domain Eukaryota; kingdom Metazoa; phylum Chordata; class Mammalia; order Rodentia; family Dipodidae; genus Zapus; species Zapus hudsonius. Next base: position 8,834 of record PVHP010033088.1, on the reverse strand, counting down.
TTAGTACATTTTTCAAAGTTAGGTTTCATTTTTATGATAAAGAATTTTTAGATGCATTACTCATATAAGCTTTGCATAATAATCTAGGTAGGAAATTGAAATGGATATACTTCTTAGAAATTCATATATCAGAAATTGTAACCTTTTAAGTTCTAATAAATAATATTAGTCATATATATATATATATATATATATATATATATATATATATATACTTTAGATAGCTGAATTATTTTGGCAGCAAAGCAAACATCCCTACAGCAGTAATTTTCTTTAATACTTTATATTTTTTGAACAGCGGTGGGAGAGAAGGATAGAGAATGGGCATTGCAGGACCTTCTGCTGCTATAAACTAACTCGAGAAACATGCACCACTTTGTCCATCTAACTTTACGTGTGGGTACTGGGAAAACAAACCTGAGCCATAAGGCTTTTGTAAACAAGTGCCTTTAACCTCTGAACCATCTTTCAAGCCTTTAAAATATTTATTCATGCATTTATTTATCTATTCATTTATTTATTTATTTGCATGCAGAGCAAAAGGGGAGAGAGAGAGGAGAGAGAGAGAGAGAGAGAGAGAGAGAGAGAGAGAGAGAGAGAGAGAGAGAGAGACATAATGGGCCCTCCAGGGTCTCGAACCACTGCAAACAAACTCCACTTTGAGCATCTATCTCCAGCCTTTTGAATAATTGTGCTTATTCATTTGCAGGAATGAGAAAGAGCATTGGCACACAAGGACCTCTTGTCACTGCAAGAAAATTCTAGATGCATGTGCCACTTTGTGCATCTGGCTCTACATGGGTCCTGGGGGATTCATCCCTGGTTTGCGGTCTTTGGAGGCAAGGACTTTAACTGCTAAGCCATCTTCCCATCCCCTAGAGCATCAACTTCTACACAAGAGCAGAGTGCTTCTCTCTGGTTTACTTGTTCTGTAGGATGGACAGTAAGAGAATGATTTCATCAGGTGACTCTTTATGAACAAAACCAGTTTCTTTAAGTTGTTAAGTTAAACATCACTAAATGTAAGTTTCACTTTATTTATTTATTTGTTTGTGGTTTTTTTTCCAAGACTGAGTTTCGCTTTCGCTCAGGCTGACGTTTAACTTATTCTGCAACTCCAGGCTGGCCTTGAACTCATGGAGATCTTACTACCTCAGTCTCCCAAGTGTTAGTACTAAAGCTTTAGGCCACCATGTTAGACAAGTTTCACTTTAGATTTATTGTGTTTCAAGCATATTTTACATTATCTTAATAAAGCCATTAATGGACTATTAGCATTTGAGTTTCCTTTTGTTCTCTTGTATTTATTTATGGTAATATTTGCAGATTTTCTCTGAAGTTATTCTATTCACTTTGACATTTAACTGGATGATAGTTTCATCTTACACTAATAAAAGATAAGAGTCAGCCCAAACAAATTATATCAGCTGTATCATGATACAAAGATTAAAGAATTTTTTACAATCAATAGAAAATAAAAGGTTAATATGGGATGAAAGGAAGTTCAATGAGGGGAAGAGTAAAGATAAAAGGGAAGTAGAAACATTTTAAAAATTTTTAATTAGATAAGAAGGGAAAAGTTTGATAGAAAATGGATTAATATGGGAAGAAGTAGGAAATCAGAAGAAAAATAAATTTAAATGCCTTTAATAAAGATCAATTAAAGAAATTACATTGTTAGTTTGTTGATAAAGGAGAAAAACTATAATTTAAAAATGTTATTTTTAAAGAGAAATGAATTACATCTTTAGATGAATAGAGCTGAGTGGATCTTAGGGTCTCATATAAAGAATATGAGAATATAACTGTCTCAATGAGTCACGTCAAGGCTAAAGGCCCAGCAGAACTTCTTTGAAGTTTTTCAGGAAAGCATGCCACTTGCCCTCCACACCCGAACCTCGGGGAGTCTGTGATCCCTAACTTCCTTTGGGCAAACCATTATAAACTTCATTCATGAATTTATCTAAGCCTTTCCTGAACCTATTTATATTTTCAGACTATATAACCTTGTGGGATAATGGCTTGCATATGTTTACTACCAACTGTGCAACATAGTAAAGTACAAAGCCTCAAACCCTTTTATCTTTTATGCTGCAACGGGCATCCTCCAGAGCTGTGAGCTCGAAATTGGTGAAAGGAATCCATCTTCACATTTCATGATTCCACAAAGTCTGAAGATTCCAAGCGCCTTACACTCTTCTACCATAGAAGTGAAGGGCAGCAGTCATGACATAAAGTGCTTTGTTTCAATCGGCTGCATACTTTGGAGGAAATTATTTCATATTTATAGGTCTCCAAATCATCTCCTACAAATCAGCATTAGGAAATCACTAAAATCCATTTTACCTGTCTACTTGTCTATAATTGATCACCCACCCCAGCCACTGTCTATCCAGAACACACACACACACACACACACACACACACGGTAGAGGAGGAAAGACAGAAAACTACAGCATAAAAAGCTACACTTGATCTTAAAGGGAACCATCAGAATTAGCTCCCATTTCCTCCTTTCCTAACTGGATAATTTCAAGTAAGTTATTTATTGCTTCACGCTTGGCTATCCTTGGTAAACCAGGGATGCTAGAACAATCCATTCCCTTCCCACATTAACTCTGGGGTGGGCCGTGCCACTTCCATTGGCCAGTGGACCATCAGTAAAAGTGAATTGATCCCTATTCGGAATGCTTCTTCACAGGGATTAACTTCTGAGAATGTTATTTTGAGACTGTTATGTAAACCAAGTCTAGTCTACTCCTCACAAAACTACATGGAGAGAAAAGTTCAGCCTCCCCCTCCCACAGAATCTAGCTTGGGAAATTCTGCATGATTAACTGAATAGACCACAAGAGTGAGTCTGGGTGAGAGTAGCAGAACCGCACAGCAAACTCACAGAATCATGATAAATACAGTTTCTACACAGGACTGTATTACATATTTTGATATTTTCACGTTATTCTTTTATGTATTGGTTTGAGAATGACAATTACAAACCACATAAAACTAAGCTAATAAATCCTGATAAAGAAAAATGATGGTGTTGTTCAAATTAACAGATGAATGATATCTGATATAGTGTTCCTGGACCCAGAAGTAGAGAAGAGATTGGACAGGAAGTTCATTTGTAAGTGTTCTCGGGATTAATTCATGGGATGGAGTGGGAGCATTGGGCAGCAGGAAGAGAGTGACTAGATTGTAATTGATACAATAATGTCAGTATGTCACACACAGAGTTTGGGAGCTGTGATTGCCCTTCAGAATCACTCCTGGCTGCAGTCTGAGGGTCAAACCTTTGTAGCACAGTTTTAATTAGTCATTGTTGAAATTGCTTTTCTTGAATTTAAGAGAAACCTTAATCTTATCAGAGAAAGAATTTGCGTAAGGCAGCTTTATTTTCTCCCTTCCTGACTTCCTTTCCTTCTATCCTTCCTTCCTTTCTTCCTTCCTCTTCCTTCTTTTTAAATTTTTTTAATTTGTATTTGTTATTTTTATCTATTTATTTGTATACAGACACAAAGAAAGAGAGAATGTGTGTGTGTGTGTGTGTGAGAGAGAGAGAGAGAGAGAGAAAGAGAGAGAGAGAGAGAGAGAGAGAGAGAGAGAGAGAGAGAGAGAGAATGAGCACACCAGGCCTCTAGCCACTGCAAACAAACTCCAGATGCATACGCCACTTTGTGCATCTGGTTCATATGGGTACTGGGGATCAAATCCAGGTCAGCAGGTTTTGCAGACAAGTGCCTTAACTGCTGAGTCACCTCTCCAGCCCCCTAGCTTTTGTTTAATGGCATCAATATTTTAAACAAAATACACAATTTTAAAAATCAATTGAAGTGATAATGTACTTATTATGGATTTCCCATTATGTAGCCTTCCAAATACAGAACAGAATTGTGTCATTCTGAATTTCTTTATGTGGTCAATGTTGGTTTGTTCACAAATTGCCCTTTCTTATCTGCTTAGAATGATAGAATTTGACTCTTATTTTCTGATGTCAATATCATCAGTCTTGGAATAATTGTGTAGTGTGGAGGGATAGAGGAAGTGTCAAATTTCAGCAAAGTCCTAGGCTGATTTTCCCTGGGACATTTGGTACATTGTGCCCTGTCTTCCTGTGAGAGTCACTTTCTTTAATGATACATCCCTGTATCCCTATAGCTAGAACTACATATCTGGCATAATCTGCCAAGTGTTTTCAGCTGAAGCTTCTTCACGCCACACACATAAAAACAATGAGGTCATATGGAATCCGTTACCTATTGATCCTGTTTTATCCTCGCTAATATCCATGATGAAAACATACCAGGATAGAATGAACGTATGCAGGATTTGACTGAAAGCAAGTCCGAGCCTTAGTGTTTAACATCCATGTCTTCAAAGTTTTCAGGTATTGATGTCTCAATAACATCTAGCAAAATATCCATTTGGTTTCCAGTTGCTTCTGATGATGTGTGGCAAGGTTTGGGAGTATTTGGATGGAGTGATCTTTATTTATATGGTAGTTTGTGTGTATGTCCCCATAGTCTCAGTTATTTTTTAAAGTTTGTAACATGGGTCTCCAGCCACCTGACTGAAGGACTTGTCACTGGGGAATGGATCCTAGAGTCAAGACTCAACATGTCACACTAGGGGTGGATCTGAATTCCAGCCCAAGGTTTTGCAGAACAGTCTCAGCTCTGTAGGATCCTAGTTGCTGAAGGTTGTGCTTGTTGCTTTTTGGTACTGCTGGGTGGTGGCGTTTTCTCTATCTCTCTGCTTGGATCTATGAAAAGGAGTCAGCTATTTGTGCCATAAATGAAACTTCCCCTGAATCTGTAAGCTTGAAAGAAACACTTACCTCCCATAAACACTGTCTGGGTAGATGTTCATTCCAGTATTGTGGAACTGACGTTATCAGTCATTTTAGAAATAAACTAGGTACTAGTTTTACAAAATCAGCAACGTAGGCAATTTTGATTTCTGGATGAACTGCTGCCTTTAAGCATTTTTGAGATGCAAACGTGAGATGCGATTCTTCCCTTTGTATTCTTCCCTTTACCATAAAGACCTTTGGTTCTTTCCTGGTATACTTGCCCCTATTTCTGAGCTATACTCTGCTTTCTGTCCATGTCATGTGAAGAGCTATTGCCTCATGCTCCCGCCACCATAGAAGGGACCTCCTTTCCTTCCTTAACATGAAATCTCCCTGAAACTATGAAAACAAATAAACCTTTCCTCCCCTAAGTTATTTCTATCAGTTGTTCTGTTGTAGTAATAAGAAGGTACAGCAGACAGAAAGTGTGCTTTATGAAGAAGTAATGTATATAAATCTCAAGTATTTATTTTAAGTATTGAATATGTAAGAGAAACAAAAATATATTGGAATAAAAAAAGTAGAGCATACTGTCCCACAACTGATACAATGAGTTTGTTTTATAGAAGAGATATTGTATTAGCTTACAGGATATAAACTGGGCAGTCCAACAACAGCTGTCTTCAGGCATGCAAGGAACCATATAGCTGCTCAGTCTCCAAGCTGAGATGCCTCAACAGTCCTGATCTAGCAATGAAGGTCTGGAGGATTCCCAGAGAGCTGCTGGTCTTCAGTCCATGATGGAAGGCTGATGAAAATCAGATTGATTGTCCATGAAGACAAGCCTAAACAGGATAGATGCACCTGTGAGTTAGGAGTAAGGGCATCTAGGTAACAAGGAGTAAGGGCATGCTCCAGGAGAAACACAAGCAATCAGGTGAAAAGGTAACTGAATATATTCATGTGTCAAAACCTACAGGTATCTTTTACAGAAAAGTTAAGTATTATTCTGCCATTATTCTGCCTTTCATTCAACAGATTATATTCATTGGATTAATTCAACCATGTAATACACACTAAATACTGTCTTAACTGAGAAGAATATCATTTCTGTGAAATAAAGCAAGCCTGAAATAAGTACCCCAGAGCTGAGACATCAGCCTCACTATCTCCCAGCTCTTGGCTTGGCCTTCCCTACCTACAGCACTGTTGGATGTAAGGTAGCTTCTCCAACATCCACTATTCCACATTATAGTTATTTCAATGGAGTAAGAAATGCAAACAGTAATCCACAGCCTTTCAAAAGGTTTCCTTAGAGGGGGCGAAGATTGTAGGAGCCACAGAGTGGGTAGAAATATTCTGAGGCATAGACCCCCCCACTACCTCATAGGGACTGAGGTCTTCACGCCCCACAGTAGATACCATGACACCAATGGGGAAGGCCCCCAGGGTGGTGGGGGCAAAGGATGGAAAAGTATAACCTGTCATATTATGCATAAAATGAATTTTAGTTTTAAAAAGAGGTTTCCTTAGTCACTGGTTTCTTTCACTAATGACTTATCGCTTAGAATTTAAAGACACAATGGTAGCTACAAGGAATTTGATTCAGTTTTGCCTCTAATTCAGCATTCAGGATCTCTGTGTGTTTGCTGGGATCCCCTGGGGTGTTTAGGTGATGTTTTCTTTATTTATTTACTTGTTTTTGAGACAAAACAGCCTCTATTTCAGGCTGACTTGAAATTCACTCTGTAGACCTGGCAGACCTCACTGCATTCAAGGTAATCCTCCTACTCAGTCTGCCCAGTGATGGGATTAAAGGCATGTCACCTTACCTGGCGTCAAGGGAAGATTTTTATTGTGTGATGACAACTTACCTACGAAAAACACACACGTGACATAAGGTAAATCAAGAATGATATAAAACTTCCATTTAGAATAGGAAGTCTATGAAAATGATGAAATCCTGCTAGCCAGGATTAGTGAAGCCACAAACAGATCAATTAATTCAATGATTACTAATTAATCCCTTAATCACATTATCTATTGCTATTCTTGATCATGGAAGAAAATACCACTGGTCTCTCTGGAGCCTTAACTCCTGACAGGGGTTCTCCCTTCTACAAGACTCTCCATGGGTATTTCTAATGGGGTCAATGGAGGGTGTCTTTTCCCGGAGCCTGTAAAAGCCCTAAAGCCCATTTCCTTCAGGTGCAATTTCAAGTTCTATTACTGCTTTCATCATAACAGATGGTGAGGCTGGTGAGTTTCATTTTAAGTCTGATTCTACATGAGACCTCTTAAAGGAATAGGCTTGGGTTAGGAGACACATGCTTAATCTGGTCCTTGCTGTTAGCTAACCTTTCATCCTCTATTAATTGAAGAACTCAAAATTTAAAAGGTTTTGTGGGGGCTAGGGAGATGGCTCAGTGCTTTCAACCACTTGGCAATCACTTGCAAAGTCTGCCAGCCTGGGTTGAATTCACATAAGCCAAACACAAAATGTGGTGTTTTGTCTGGCATACATATTCATACACACTTGCAAATAAAATGTTTTCAAAAATGTGTTTTAATGGCTGGAGAGATGGCTCAGCCATTAAGGCACTTGCCTCCAGTGCCTAAGGCCCCTGGTTCAATTCCCCAATACCCACATAAGACAGACCCACAAGGTGGTGGCCCTGGTGCCCTGATGCTCTCTCTCTCTCTCTCTCTCTCTCTCTCTCTCTCTCTCTCTCTCTCTGTCTCTCTTTCTCTCTCTCCCTCTGTATCTCTCTGCTAGAAAATGAATAAATAAAATATTTTTAAAAATAAAAAATGTGTTTTAAGTCAGTAATTAAATTCTTGCTAAGGTGGTATCTTTGTAGTAAACTTGAGAGAAAGAGAGAGAGAAAGAAAGAAAGAGAGATTACTTACCTTCACTGCTTGCCCAACTCTGCCAAAAATTTGTAGAAGCAACCAGCACAGATGAGCACCTTTTTTTTTTTTTTTGCTTATACTTAAGACAATTTGATTAACTCTCCACACAGTCTATCTCTACTTTCTAAGACATACCAGGGAGCAGTTTGATCCAGGGTTTTGTCTTAGAGTCAAAAGTATTGCTAATTTCTCATACACAGAAGGCACATTTTAGGTTGTGTTATTGCTCTGCCCCACACCCTGTAACAATTTCTGTACATATTAGATCTGTGATCATCTGAAAGTACCATCTAGACCACAGTTGCTCAAAAAACATATAGGTGTGTATTTTTCTCTTTCTCATACCAAGTTGTCCAATGTTATCCATATGATTCTTACCCATCTAGAATCCAGGCATTTTGCTTCATAGTGTACCATTCCTGTGATCAGAAGTTGGCTTTACCTTCGCTGGGAAGCTCAAGCCACTTGCTTCAGTTCTAATCATTATATTCACCTGAAAGCAACTTACCTTGCTAGTAAGTGACTTAAGAAATTGGTCATCTTATTGGCTAAATCCAAAGGAGGCTATGAACTGCTATCTTTTACTCTAGGTAGCAATATACATATCTCAAAATGTAGGTTCCACTGGAAAGGAAGAAGACAATGTGGTTGAGGAAGGAAATTAACAGAAGAAAATCCAAATGGAAGAGAAGATGAAGAGAAAGCAATAGATTTATCATAAAACATCCAGGACAAGGATAGTACTCTTCCCCAGCTAATCAACTCTCTCTTTTAGAAAATCAATATACTGTGGCGTGATATTCATAGCTCACTGCTAAAGTCATCTGCACAAATTGGGATTTTTTTTAACAGAAGAGGACACTGGTTGAAACAGTGGATGTAAAAAGGAGATCATCCAGAGAAAATCTAGACGTGTGACTATTGTGTTAATTGTGACAACCTCAATACCACATGTTATTTGGCTTCTCTCAAGCCTGGGGCTATGTGTGTCACATTAACAGTAATAATAACCAATATTGGTAATTCAAACCATACCTATCGAAATATTATTGCTATTTTCAATAAGGTATTGTAACATTTTTGAAAATAAAAATCCATAAACAGTTTTAGAAAAGAACCTATTTAAGTC
>PVHP010033087.1:0-19863 GCA_004024765.1 Zapus hudsonius | reverse complement strand
TGAACTTTTAAATTTCAGTTTCCCCAGACAGCTGGACCTCTTAAGTCTTCTAAACCTCCATTCTCCCTCCAGGAGGGAATGTTTCAATTTGGAGGAAATTGCCACACAGCAACATTTTAATCAGCTTTTGATCCTTATAACAAATGCCCAAGATGATTAATGATTAACACACAAGGAAAGTAATCTTTACTGTAGCACATAGTGTTAGAGTTTCCTCTTCATGATCAATTGGTCTGGTACTGTAGACCTGGGGGGAAGCATTGCATCAACAGAGCCCATAGGAGAGGCTCACCCTGTGGCCAGGGTATCAATGTGAGAGGAAGAGGAGGCAACTGAGATCTTATAGCCACTGGGGGCATGCTGCCCTGGCCTAAGGAGCTCCCAGCATTTCTCCTTGGGATTCTCTAGGATCCAAGCCTGCCTTTGACAGTCAATATCCGAGCCATAGAAACAGGAAAATATCTTCCCAGGAAGATATTGTTGAGTGTGTAAATATTTTTGAAAAGATTACTTATCCAGCAAACTTTCTTTCCAAAGATGCATATTTATACAAACATTCCTGAGATATGCCTGGAGCTTACAGGCTTTTAATTACCAAATGATTAAGAATGTACAAATTCAAGGAGAAATAACTTCCATTAAGGTAATTCTCCAATTAGGATGAGAGGAGGAGTGCTCCTGTGATAGCATTGGGCATAGGGTTAGGGAATCAATAACTATGTGTTGCAGTCAGCTTTCTCTGTTGCTGTGCAGAAAGAACCATCACCTCTGCCCCAGCACTGCAAAAAGCGGCAGGAAGGTGTACCAAACACTGGCAAGGGAAAGCTGCCTTATAACCCCCATAAGTCTGCCCCCAACAACACAGCTCCATTGAAATTGTAAAACCCAAACTGCCATCAGCTGAGGATCTATCAATCAGAACACATTCATTAGTTTGTGGGGGACACTTGGATCAAACCATGACACCATGTGTAGGATGTTTGAAGGAAGTTTCTTTGGAAGATAATGGCCAAAAGATAATCATGATTTTGACCTTATATTCAAAAGAATTTTGATGCCGAAAGCATACAATTCCAGAGAAATTATGGACAGATGTGATGGTTTGAATGTAACTGTATGTCCTCCATAGCCTGAGGTATTATTAATTAAAATTAAACTTCCTACTTAATTCTCCAGCAGGCAGATATCTGCTGGAGGAGGTGTGTCACTGGGGTGGATCTTGAGTCCAGCCCTACAAAGGAATGTAGAAAGCCATTTTCATTGCTGGCCATTTGAGCATGCTGGTGGTTTTGCTGTCTCTGCTGTGGATATAGGGTAGAGAGAGTCAGCTTCTTCCAGCATGGCAAAACTACCCTGAAATCTCTAAGCCTGAAACACTTTTCTCTCATAAGCTTCTTCTGTTTGGATGTTTTTCCCAGCAATGAAATGATAACTGAAACAACAGAATAATTTCAAAAAAAGAGCCACATTTGCTCAGAAGTATTTGGGAATAGGGCAGATTTCATTATCTGAACATGTAGAAAATAGACTTTGCCAAATTTGTGACATATTTTTTTGATACTTTTTTGGTGTATTCTGATGATAAGCACTATGACAACAAAAGATTCCAGGAATAAAATCAGAGAAACTGGAAAACATTGAAAACTTTATATCCCTTAATTGGAGATGAGAAATGTATCTTGACACCTTCAAACCTGAGACTTAATAGTAACATAATAAAATCAACAGCAATCACAAACACTAAAATCAAATGACCTTCAACCTGATAACCTTTCCAAGAGGCACTTCTTTTAATCTATTTAAAGTTTACTATGTGTGCCTAGGATATGTATTCAACACAATGCATTTTGAAAACTACAAGTATCTTTTAGGTTCCCTGATTCTCACAAAAATGCTCCTAAGTTTCATGTAGAAATCTTGGTTTTAGACATGCATACTTCCCAAATCAGAAGGTAGTTGGCATCAAGGTAAAGTGTGTATTAGAGTGGTTTTCACCAAAACTACGGATGGTGATCAATCTGAGCATTTTAATCCTGGAAGAAAATTAGAAAGCTGAGTCTTGTAAGATTGTATATCCAAGGAACAATGGGACATGAACACTGCTTCTCCTTACCTCCTCCCGGTCTCTGCTTATTCTCACAGGCCGTCTATGCAGCCAGAGAGCCTTTTTAGTCAGAAATGAGTGATAGCAAAAACAGAGAGTGTTTCCTCTGAAAATACCTTCTTTGGGGGATAGGGACATGGCTTGGTGAATAAAGCTCTTATCCAGTAAGCGTGAGGACCAAAATTTGCATCCCCAGCTTCTGCATACTTCCAGGATGGACCTGGTGAGCCAGGTAAAAATCCAAGCATGCGCTGGGCAGGCACAGATAGGAGATCTCCAGGGAAAGCTGGCTAGCCAAATTTACTAGCTCTGGGTTCAAGTGAGAGAAACCAGGTATCACTGTGAACGGTTTGCTCCAAATTCTGTAAGTAGTTTGTAGCATAGAATTACCAAAATTCAGGGCTGGAGAGATGGCTCAGCAGTGATGGTGCTTGCCTGCAAATCCTAAAAGCCCAGGTTCAATATCCCAGTACCCATGTAAAGCCAGATACATAAGTGGCTCATACAGCTGGAGTTCAGTTGGGATGGCTAGAGGCCCTGGTGTGCCCATTCTCTCTCTCCCTGTCTGCTTCTCTCTTTCTCTCTTTTTCTTTCTCGCTCTCTCAAATAAATAAATAATAAAACATTATAAAAGAATTACTAAAATCTATATATTTTTTGACTTCTAGACCCATCTCTCATCTCTACTGAGATAGAGAAGTTTGAATTTCTGTGGGAGGAAATGTTTAGGAGATGGGCAATGCTTCATCTCTATAAGCAGGAATTATATTGGCAATCATCACCTTCACTGGCTCTGGAAATTTCCCGGTGGTTTCAGGCAAGGAATCCAAGTTGATGACCTCCTGTGGTAGCAGGGTGAACACCTGGCCCCGTGCCAGCCCTTCCAGCTAGCAAGCCAGTGTGAAATGAAAGTAACTCACATTGTTGACATCTTTGACAGAAGGTGCCACATACAAAGGAGAATGAGCTCAGAAATTAACTGTGGATTATTAATTTGAAAGAACTGTTCACAGTGTAGTTTCTCCCTTCTGTGTCTCTGGCTGAGCTCTCTTATCTGTTGACAATGATCAGGCTGATTCCTGTCACTCCCAGGGCAACACCAGAGACTCTCAAAGTCTTTGCCAGGAGATATTCAGAAAGCAGACACAAGCAAGCAGGCTTTTTCCTCTTTTGAAGTTTCTAGTGGGCAATGACCATTTCTATGGCTTTGTGAATAACAAACTTGTGAAATTCAGTGCTCCACTCATTTGCAAAATAAATCAATGAGCAAAAGACGGAATCAACAGATGAAGACTGGTGATATTTCAGGGCCCTTATAAAATGCTTCTCATCTAAAATATTAAATTAAAATAAAATGAAACGTATGTTTGAATATTTGAAATTTTCTTATTTGAAATTTAGTTTTTTGTTCACATCTGACCTCTTTCATTAAAGTAATTTTTTATTTATTTGAAAGTAAGTGAGAGAGAGAAAGAGGCAGATTGAGAGAGAAAATGGGTGCCCCAGGCCTCCAGCCACTGCAAACAAACTCTAGATGCATGTGCCATCTTGTGCATCTGGTTTTACATGGGTCCTAGGAAATGGAACTTGGGTCCTTCTGCTTTGCAGGAAAACACCTTAACTGCTAAGCCATCTCTCCATCTCTGTACTACCATTTTTATAGCTTATCATGGGTAAATGCTATTCTAAGACTTTTAACTTAATCATTAGATATAATATTATGCCAATCACCTAAATATTTTTATTTCATTTTAATGGCTTTGTAGTATCCCACTGAGCAGTCCTTTAATAATTTATTTATATAATATTTTATTAGTATTCCTTTGTGTTGCTCCCTAACATTTACAACTGCAAATAAAACTGCAGTAAATGCCTTTGTAGTGACATCATTGGAGTTTCACCTGTACATTTCTTCAGGATAAATTCTTTGAAAAGGGATTGTTGAGCCAAGGGCCCATAATCCTTTTCAACAGCTACTTAAGATGCAGGGACACCCAGGCAGCACCCTCAAACCAGATCTTGTCTGGAGGGAAAATTGCTTCAGTATGTGATGGCCTGAAAATTAGCAAATTCCCAGAACTTCTCATCCGTCAGGCAGGCCTTTCAACCTTCCTTTCTTGCTCATTTTTATGGGTGAGAATGTGTTCCTCCCACCCAGCATCTCTTTTTATTCCGCTCTCTTATAACAAGCACTTTGGAGAATAGCGATCTGGGTTACCTGAAAACCTTTGCCTTGTTAACTTGGCCCAGGGAAGGAAGAGGAGAAACACAGTTGAAAGCAGTAGCTCCATCCTGGTTATGTAAAGCTACACCCAGTGGTATGTTGTTACATTTTCTCCTTGGTTTACATCTTTTAAAATTGCCATGCAACTCATCTGTTAGATTTGGGGGATGGCTCAGAGGATGTACACATTTCATTCCTCTCCCTTCATACAAATGCAGCAACAATAGAGATGAGAGATGGTTCTAGAAGTAAAAAAAATCTAGATTTTAGAAAAGAGCTCAGTGAATTCAATGCTTAAAAATAAAAAAAATAAATAAATAAAATAAAAACTCAATACTCTGTGATTAGCACTCAGTAGTGACCAGGGTTTAGACAGCCTTGTTTCTTTCAAAAATCCATTTTATCAGACATAGATGTGTTCCAAATTATTTGATATGCATTATCTCTGCAAAGGACCTCACACCACCCTGGTTATTCTAGTCTGTGACCCATGGGAGCTGGGGCAGCAATTAGGGAAGTCATCTCTCCCAAGCAAACCCAGAAAGAAAGGATGCAATGCCAGTAACACAAAGCCCAGTAGTTTCCCATCCAAGATACTGTTATTTCAATATTGACTCCCACGACCTCCCTAATCCCCCCTCCTGCCCTTGTCCTTGTTATTCCCCTGTAACTGGCCAGTGTCTCTAAAAGACTCTGCAGGCACCTTGCAGATAGTCAGCTATCATGTGACTTAGAAACTCTGGGCTCAACCTCATTCAGAGGTTCAGGAATAACAACTTTTCATTGGCTTGCTCAGTTAACTTGGAGGCACTAGGTAAATTCTGAACACTTTTGACCTCCTAGGCTAACAGTGTGTGTGGCAAACATCACACGCAGTGATGGGGGTGCAGGGGAACCTGGGTAGGTTATTAAGCTTTCTCTCTGATTTTCAGACTCTGTGTTTCTGTTCAGATCCCAGCATCCCTTGAGGTTTGATGTGTTGAGGCAGCCAGCCGATGCTTTCACCTTACAGATCAGGGAGGCATTTCAGCTGGGCATGTGGTGGGCACTGCTCCTTCATACACTTTTGTCACACAGGACTTGAGTCTAGGCTATGTTTTATTAAGTGAGTGCCTGGCTCAAATCTGGAATGGAGAAGTCACTGGGAAGCTATCTCGTCTAGAACACAGATGGAGGTCACTGTAACCTAGGAGTCTGGGGGAATGCTGGACCCTGTAATCAGGAGTGTACATTACAGAGAAGAGCCCCAAAACTAAGGCAGCTGTTGTAGAACCTTTATCTATGACCAACACCAGGGCTTCATTAAATAAGAAGAGATGAACCCCTGGGTGTGGTGGGACACATCTTTAATCCCTGGCACTTGGGAGGCCAAGGTAGGAGGATTAGTGTGACATCAGGGCCAGCCTGAGACTACATCATGAATTCTGGGTCAGCCTGAGCTAGGGTGAGACCCTACCTAGGGAAAAAAAATAATAAGAGATGAAAATGATATAGGACTTTGGAGTTCATTGGATCCCTCAGATTTATGAAACTCAAGTTTTGAGTTTTTTCCTAATATTTAATGAAGAATAATAAGGATGAATTCAAGAAGGAAAAATTAGGCGTTAATGAGTTCATTTGGGGAGAAATCACAAATTGTGGAGTTTGTTTAAGGGAATTGGGATCTTGGAAGGAAGGCCAGACATGCTTTCATATGGAAACATATTTAAGAAAGATGCAAGTTTAAGGAGAAACTGGACTAAAGCTGGGAGGTCATGGGTCTCCAGGGAAGGATTAGAGAGGGGACTGGAACACATGGAAAGATCTGAGGAAAGATGAGAGGAGGCTACAAACATGTGGAAGGTGAATCCTAGGAGAAATGCCCATTGGTGTTTGTTATGTGATTTCCTGTGAAGGGAAGCCAGAGAACGTTAGTGGGAGCATCCACCTGGCTGATCCAGAGCATAAATACCCAAGTGATGGACTTATATGTAACTAGAAAAAAAAAAAAAACTTATATAAAACAGAAAGGAGCTGCAAGGCTATGATTAAGAGACAGGGTTGTGTTTTCCCTCCCCACTTAGCCAGGCTGCTGATTGGGGATGGGGACAGAAAACTCACTGAGAGTCCAGGCCACACAGGATGTTGAGAGCCCAAAGCAAGAGGGTCCCAGGAAGTGAGAAGCCACAGCAAGAGACAAGAGGGCAGTGCATGTGAGGGCTGCCACCTTTACAGTGCTTGGTTCAGGTAGGCAGGGAAAAATCTCATTGGTTAATAAATTTGGAGGACAGATCATAGAGTCGGCCAACACCTGGCACTGGGGTCACAGAGTGTCTGACTGTGAACTTCAGGGGCCGTTGTAGGTCAGCCTCTCTTCTCTGCCAGATTGGAGTTTCAGTTCTGCCTCAAAATGGCTTGTGAAGCGACATGTCCTCTCTGGGCCTCAGTCCCTGACTGAATTGCCTAAATAAGCTAGCTTTCTCCTATTTTCCTTCAAAAATGACATCATTGGGAAATCTATGATGTACCAGACATATTCATTGATAAAATATTATAGAGTCACTTACTGATCTTAGAGGAAAATAAGAAATTAGACTTTTGTTCCAGGTTCTTCCACTACCAATCAGTGGGTTCTACTGACTTTGTGGTCAGCCACATCCTCCTAGAAAAATGCCTCAATCACATGGTTGATGAAAAGCAGTTTACGAGATCTTGCAAGGCCAGAGGCCTTGCACTAACACTTGTGACTATTCAATGTCTGTATGTCATGGAATGTCTGTCTTTGCAATTGATTTGCCCTGACTTTATTTTCCTTCTAATTGATGCTGAATATGTAAGGACATTGTTGGAATCTCACACCTTAATGGAACAGAGGTACTTTACCAGGTAGACGGATGTGGGGAGAAATGAAGGAGATGTGTTCAGCTCCACCCTCACACGTGCATTTAAAATCAAGTGATTGCTAAAATACTATGTAACAAACTTTGGCAGCATTAACTGAAATGTACATCTCTGTAATGTCCTTTCTCGCTCAGTGGCCAGTCCTTGACACAGAAAGGTCAATGATTTCACAAAAGATTTAAAATTTGCATTTAGAATGTTTTCCAGGGACATTTCATATTTTGTTAGGCAGAAACAAAAATGGACAAGAGCTGTCTGTGGCCAATAGTTTGGGGTGTTCCAGGATTCTTTGTCCTATAAATTCAAAGAATTCAATTCATGGACCAGAGCATATGGATCAGAAATATTTTATTATAACTTAAAACTTTAGGAGGAAGAAGAGAAGTGGGAGGCTTAAGCCTAGAACCTAAAAGAAAGCAAGGTGGAGCTCTTAGAGTGGGAGACAGGAGGGGGTTTGAGAAGCACACCTTGAGCCTCCAATCTTGGGTTTTTATGGTGTGTGACTACCTGAGGAAGACCAGGTTGGCAGGTTACTATGGATAAAGACCAGATTTTACTACTTTGAGACTCAGGAGAAGTGTGGGCATACACACACCGAAGTTGGGCAGTTAGGCAAAACCAGAAATTTTTGGGTTCACAGTATAAATTGTGTGGATGCTTTCTTGGAATTTACTCCGTTATATAGAGTACAGAAGAAGGAGGGAGGAGAGTGTGGTTTGATCATCAAGGTGTGAGTTGCAGGAATGTTCTATGAAAAAGGGCCTATCTGGGCCCGAAACATCAGTTAGGAGACCCACTGCTGCTTACTGGTGTTGTTTCTGAGAGGACTTTTCTTTCCCTAATTAGATC
Source organism: Zapus hudsonius (assembly GCA_004024765.1). Classification (NCBI taxonomy): domain Eukaryota; kingdom Metazoa; phylum Chordata; class Mammalia; order Rodentia; family Dipodidae; genus Zapus; species Zapus hudsonius. Next base: position 11,806 of record PVHP010033087.1, on the reverse strand, counting down.
TTGGTCTCAACTGTTTTAGGTCATTTATGCTGAGCTGATCATCTTCAAGACATCAGCAATGGTATCACACCTCTTGGAGTAGAGAGGGACTCAGGAATAGGGTGTATTAGTCAGGGTTCTTTATAGGAACAGAACCAATGGAATGAGCATCTATTACCGAGGAAATATGGTAGATTGGTTTACAATGTATGAGCTGGTATAATGAATGTCTGCATACTGGAACATTTGAGAATACAGGAGCTGCCCAGTCCACCAGGTTGGATGACTCAACAGTCCCAATTTATTGCTGAAGGTCTCGAGGATTCCTGGAGGGCTGCTCAAGTGCACAGTCCTAGTTCAAAGACTGAAGACGATGGGTTCAAAAGTCATGGAACGATGCTGCAGTATGGTGGATGCATGCGCCAGCCAGAAGGGAAGGCAGACCCATCCAGAGACCTCTCTTCCTTGATGCTTAATTCAATCAAGGTGACAAGCAGGATGAGCCATCACATAAAGCTCCGCAAAAAACCTTTTTATGTAAATGATTAGTTTGTGCATATTTTTTAAAATATTTTATTTATTCATTTTTAAGCAGAGATACACACACACACACACAGAGAGAGAGAGAGAGAGAGAGAGAGAGAGAGAGAGAGAGAGAGAGAGAGAGAGAGAGAGAATCCACTAGGGCCACCACCCTGTGGGTCTGGCTTATGTGGGTCCTGGGGAATTGAACCCAGGGCCTTAGGCACTGGAGGCAAGTGCCTTAACCTCTGAGCCATCTCTCCAGCCCTAATTTGTGCATATTTAAGTTCTTGGGTACATTAGTTCTCTGTAGCGTCTTCTGAGTTGTCTCAGTGATAGACAAAATTAAGCTAGTGAATATGTCTGAGCAATGAGCTTTCTTGAGAAAACTAAGATGGGAAGTTGTGGTTCTTGCTTTGAGGGAATGCAATTCATGTATTTGACTTGCTGTGTCAGCAGTGGGTGAAAGAAACAGCTTTCATAGTAGCCTGTCTCTTCTGACTCTGTGTCTCTAAAGGAATAATTATTACTTTACTCCCTAGTATGTGGGCCGTACTATATCAGGCACCAGGTAACACAAGCATGTGGAAAAATAGGACAGCCAGATGTATCAGGTGAGAGCTTTAGACTGACTGTGTCCCTTGCCATGTTTTGTGGCCCCTTTGTTTATGGAGGGACAGAATCCTCCCAAATCCAACAAGGATGTTGACTTGATAGTTTATGATGCGGTCTGTAATCTAGTGAGTTGGGGTTAGGCAGCGCCTGACCCATCTTTCTCTGAGCAAAGCCAGATTTCCTCACACATTGATCCAAGTACAGTGAGCTTTTCTCTTTCCCATCAGTCTTTGCAACATTAATAGTCTTTTAAACATTAATATTGTAGAGATAATCCCAGGGAATCTTGTGAAAATGGTCCAGGAAGACTGGGGAGAGGAAGGCTTCTGTATTTGTGATGCAGAACTGTTGTGGCTCTGCTGTTCAGTGTGCCCTGAACAGCAGGCTTTGGGGTGACCTGGACAGTTTGTAAACCCACCTGCATCAGTGAAGAGGCTGGCCTCTCACACATACTGTTTCCTGTGAGAGGAATTTCAAAGTGTAAAGTTTGAAAAGCTAATGAACCTCCCCAAGATAAGTGTGTGTGTGTATGTGTGTGTGTGTGTGTGTGTCCAGTTTACTAGTCTTTTAGAAATGTGGAGCTGTTTTTAAAATGCAATTGGATTATCTGATTAGTTAATAACATATGCTACAGGTGGACATGACGTCTTGGGGCAGGATGATGTCTCTAGCAGGACATGAGGGAAATGATGAAAGAGCAAATGTTTTGGGAAAGCTGCCCATGGCAGCCAAAAGCCTTGATTAAAACTGTGTTGCCAACCGGTCATGGTGGCCCATGCCTTTAGTCCCAGGACTTGGGAGGCAGAGGTAGAAGGATCACTGTGAGTTCAAGGCTACCTAGTGAATTTCAGGTCATCCCGGGCTAGAGCGAGGAGACCCTACATTGAAAACAAAACAAAACAAAAACAAAAACAAACAAACAAAAAAAAAACTGTGTTGCTGTGGACACCCAAGGTTGGCAAGACATGATGGGAAAAGGAAGACCCAGAGCCAGACTAAAATTCCCCAGAAATTCTGTTCTGCAAAAGGCATCAAAGGACTCCATAGCTCTTGGTTTCTTGCCTTTCCGGTCCCATGCTCCTAAGGAGCCTTGCCCAGCATTGCCAGCATCCCACCAGAGCATCACTGTGAACCTAAGAACACTATTTAATCCTTCTACTTCCTCCTGTCAAGAACCTTGAAAGAGGTATAGCACATGCCTGCAAGGATTGTGAATTCTTGATGTCTGAGAAATCCCATTCTTGAGAGATTCTATGATGCTCACTTAGTTTATATATGAGAAACTCAATCCCTAGGAACAATCGCTTTATCCACATTAAGCTAACTCATTTTCCTTTAGCTGGGCATTAAACTCTAGTCTGTTAACACTCTGACTAATATCTCTCCACAACATCATCTACCAATCAGCTGATGAAGCATTTTCATAGAAACTGAAGTTCATTGTAGAGCGTATATATGTCTTAGTTATTTTTCACAGTATTTTGGAAAGATGGGCATCAGATACAGGTCACAGTTTAAATCAAATATGCCCTTTCATTTCTTCTCATCAAGATCACCTGGTTATTGATTAAATAAAAGGTTTGATGAGATCATTGCAACTATCTGGCTCACTTAATAAATACCAATTGATTTATTAAAACTGCACCTTTGACAAATAAAATATGCAAAGAAACCATGAGAGCCATGTTAAGAATATGTGTATGTGTATGTGTGTGTGTGTGTGTGTGTGTGTGTGCGCGCACGCGTGTGTGCGCGTGCGTGCGTGTAGGACTACTCTTTTAAAGGGTTGGACTTAGTAGTGAACTACATAGATAGTCATGAACATTCTGGAAGAAATTCAATGTTCTGTAAAGATTTTTCTGCACCCACCCAAGTCCTTTAAAACTGTGACATGATTAACTGGGCCTTTTGACTTATCCCTATAATGTCAGCACTCAGGCAACTGTAACAGGATGAACACCATGAGTTCAAGGTCAGAGTTGGACTATAAAATGAGCTCCAGGTCAGCCTGGGCTGAACTGGTACCTGTCAAACAAAAAGTGACATGTGCACTCTGTTCAAATAGTTTCCCAAATGATTACCCCAAATCCTTTAAAAATAGAATGTATTCTTTTAGAATAAGCTATTACACTGCTCTTTGCATATTTTATCTATATTATACCAGGAAAGCTCATTGTTTGCATGATGGCTATATATATATATATATATATATATATAATATGAACAAAACAATTATTTGGTAATTAAATATGCATGAAGACCCAATCATATGCCTTCTATATATGGCATATGATGCTTTTGTTCTTTGTGGAAATATATTAGCCAAATTTCTATCATGAGGGGGGCTGTCACTCAATGGTATAATGCTGTTCTGGCATGCATAAAATCCCCAGCACCATAGCAAAATAGTGATAATATTAAGTACATATTATTTCCTGAGTATATTTACTTAGTTCATGCTTTATATAGAAGGGAAGTCTCATTGGGATATGGCAATCTTTACTACTTTGATAAAATAATTTACAAGTATGGCTATTTTTGTTTCAACAATTAAATACTTCTCCAACAAAATGTAGAGTTGTTTTAGCAAAATCTAAAAACTAATGATGCATGCCAGATATATTGCATGTACATGTTCTGTCTATAAGCACTTCGATTACGCTTCTGACTACACAGATAGTCATGAAAATTCAACGAATTTTCTTCCTACAAAAGAGTAGTCATCTTACACAGATTATTTCATCTTTTTCCTCACAATAGTGAAAGAAAGAAAGTAAGCTGGCTGTGATCACAAAGATGGCTGAAAACTTGATCTCAATCTCGAAGTCAAACTCTGGAATGTATGCTTTTAACCATTCTGGCACAGGGAAGGGCTCTGTGAACTGTGCACAACAGGCCAAATACAGCAATGACAAGTTTGATAATAAAGTTTTATTGGAACAATCCATTTGTATTTAAATGCGTTGTCTATGGCTGCTTTTGAGTCATAAAACAGTTGACGAGTTGTGACTGAGGCTATGTGATATTTGCTATTCGGTGCTTTATAGGTCAAAATGTACCCATCACTGTGCAATAATGTATCACAGAGATGATTCAACCTGGGAAACTACAGGAAGAATTCATTTCATTTGATAATTTTGAAATATATTTGTATAAAATATGGGGTATGAAATTCTACTATCAGGTGGTTAAGTTTGCAATCCCAGAGAGTATATAGGTAAAAATTTATTCTAATTTATAAATTCTCTCATTTTTGCAAGTGCATAACAGAGCTATAACTATCTTCCTTGGGCTTTTGTTATATATACCTCCTATTATGGGCTTTGGGCACACTAGAAATGCTTACTCACTAGGATTACTATTTTAGTATATATATTTAAATAGAAGGATTGTGAAATATTTATAGCTTTGAAATTTAATGAAGGCTTCGTAGTATTCATTTGGGGTAATAATTTAAAAATGTATTTGTTTTTAATTACAATTTCTTACCAAGTTCCATTTTAGAAGCTGCAGAGAAGCATACATTGTAAAATTGGTAATAAATTGTAGAGGAGCTGTGTGGCATATTTTTCTTACTAATTTTAAGGAGGAGTTTTTCAACATTATTGTGAATCATAATTATGTCATTATATGTTATAAATATATTACATGTATTTACACTACATAATTAGACCTAATTCTAATTATGTAGATTCATGGTAATCAGCTAAAATTTGCTTTAAAACTAAGATAATTCCTCTAACAGATGCTACCTTAATAGAATATTAAGTTTGAGAAAATCTGAGGAAATAAGAAAATTAATAAGTAATGATTAAACCTTAACATGTAACTGAAATAGCATGTCACACCACCATTCTCTCAGAGCACATTGATAAGAAAAAGTGTTTCTTCTGAGGAACACTTAAAAATTTTGTAAATTGTGTCTTAGAGAAAATACCTCGTAAATTGAAGGAGAAAGCAATCCAATACTAATTTAAAAAAAAAACAACTCAAAGTTTTAAAGATTTGTTTTGGTTATCACATAAATACTCTCGTTTCAGAGCTCTTATATAAAAACCTTTTTTAAAAAGAAATGCTCTAGTAACAAAGAAGTAAATAAAAACACTATTTCCCGCTGGAATCTTGCTCTCTAGATGTTAAATCCAGCATCATTGCTGTAAATTGCTAGTTGTAGTCTTTGATTGACATGTTTACACAGATAATGTAACAGTTTTTGTGAAAGAAATCTACTTAGTGTCTGGATGACATGAAACATGTTTCTCTTGGAAGGAAAAGCCCTGAAGTGTTCTTTCAAATGGGAGTCTTTACTCTCCAGGTCTTTCCGGCTGATACAGAATCATGTAATTTGTTTTACTCCCTATTTCCCCAATATTAGTAGTTCAATTGCAGTGTGCATCGAAATATACTCTGAAAAATCCCCTGGTAGATCTACCCTTGACTTTCTTTCAGATGATTTTTTTTTCAGCTTTGAGTTACATAGAAACCCATTCTCTACCTGAAGATGTTTGTCCAGGGAACCCAAATCTTGCTGTATCTTTTCTATTGGGTTTTAAATACCAGCTTTGGTAAATACCCCAGCAGGCAGAAACCATACTGCTTTTCTGTCTATTTTCCCATGAGGTGTAAAGTTCATTTTTTCTCTCTATAAAGACTGGGCTATCCATGGTCCCCTACCACAAAGACTGATACAGATGGCCCATGGAGGAGGATATCCAGCTGACTGGGGATGGGGAAGGGGGGCAATGAGGAGTCGGGGATAACAACTCATTGTTGGCCCACTAAACAATGTAACTCATTATGGACAATAAAAAAAAAATGTAGTCTTCTCTTTGATACTCTCACAGATGTTGAATTAACATGGGGATGACTGCAGTCATTTCCAAAGCCTGGACATACACTAGAACTCTACTAGGTCACAGTGATATTTGTTCAATCAAGCAACTTGTTCTCAGAAAACTGGTCAGCGTAAGGAAGAAGCCGAGTGAATGGGAATCTGTTCAGCTAGTCTCTGGTGAGCTTCCGACAACCACTTCTCAAGCAATGACTAGTTTAAATGACAACCAACTCTCTACTTCACCTGTGGCCATTGCCTCTACAAACTCCACTTTAAGAGGCCATGTTCACAAGAGACCCTTCTTATCTTGTTATATCCACATGCTAATCAATCCCCAAGGCTTTAATCTTCTCTGTGTTAATATCCCGTTGACAACCTAAAAACTACAATTTTCTAATCCTTCCCCCTGCCTTGAAATAGGATTTTGCCTGCCTTGAGGGGAAGCAATGAATTTAGCTATACCTTCACTTTGTCTCTGTGTTTATTCTACTTTTACGCAAGAAATTGAATTAGTCCTGAAAACAAGAAAAAAAAATCACCAAAGTATTATGCCAACCTTATCCACAGAAGAACCTTAGTATGCAAGGTGTGGTTTGATTGTGCATATGTCATTTACAAGTTCTGTGCTAAGATCCAGAGTTAGATTGAGTCGTTCGCTCCTGTGTCGTTCTGTCACCTGAATGATGAAGGCGCCTAGGACTTATTCCATAAGAGGTTTTGTTGACTTTTGCATCACGTGCTCTATGCAGGAACTGAAGCAGAGTTAACAGAAATTGATTTCCTTTCTTTTATTTAATTTTTTTCCTTTGCTCTCTCATCTTTCTTCTTCCTCCCTCTTCTTGTCTCTCTCTCCCTCCCTCCTTCTTTCCCTCCCTCCCTTCTCCCTACCTTTCTTGCCATCTTGCCCAAGGATTAGAATCACATACCACCACACCTAGCTAAGCTCAATTTCCTTAGGGATACTGATTATTTGCCTAATAAACTAACTCATGTTCTACTTAGTTGTAGTTAAGCAACCACAGGTCTAAGAAAATGCATAGTGTAGAACTAGAAAAATCATTATGAAAATTTGGGGGATTTTCATTTTATAGGCGATATTGATCTAATGAGCTATTTTAAAACTATTTGTATACATCTTAATTTTGTGAGTGAGAAATTAATGTACATTGTTACTTGAGTGGGGGTTTCCTAAAGAATCGTTGATATGTCATGCATCTAGGCTACTCTGGTTTAATCATTCCAGTCAATATTTTAAGTATTTATGTTTTCAGTACTGAAGAATATAGAGGTTGTCTGTCCTCAATTCATTTGAAGGGAATCTTAGAGACTAAATTCATATCATAGAGAGAGTGAACGAAAAAGTGACCTCTATTTGTTCTTGGTGTCTGAGATACTAGAGGGATACCCGATGATATAGAACAGAAAACATATACAGATTTTAGAAGAAATTAGCAATTTCTGGAAAGTTGAGGCTTTGTTACTATTGTTTTGTTATATAAGCAAATGGTTCCCTTTGCACGGGAAAGCAGACCATTAGACCCTTAAATATATTGATACAAAATGATGCATTATTACCCACAGTGGGTCTCAAGAACACAATACTCTGTCAATACTTAGAAACAACTTTTATTTCATTTTCTTTTTATGTATTTATTTACATAACACATGAATAACATTCCACAATCTCAACAGGAGTTTAACATAGACTTCATCCAGAATCAGCTGAACTGACTAAGAAAGACTGGACCACTGTTTGAAATATGTCCTGTGACTCCCCATGGACTTGTCCAGGTAGACATCACTAATCCATCACTGCTCCCCTTCCTGCAGAGCCTGGATGCAGCGTCGGAATCCTTCTCAGTACAGGGTTCCCATCAGCCACCTCCAGTCAGCTGGAGTTGGCAGATATTTGTAAACCATTTGCCATTGTTGGACTGGACTGCATTTCCTTAGAACCTTGAACAGAAGGTAGCACCTTATACCCTTCAAACTTACTGGCTTTTCAAAATGCCACCGTGAGGACTTTTTACTACCTTTTCCATATAGTCAATTGATCTCATGAATTTCAAGTGCTGACCTAGATAAACTTTTTTTAATGGGCACAATGTGTTTTAAAGATGACTTCTCAAACTCTAGGTCCATAATACAGATTTCATTATTCTCTTCTACGTTTTGGAATGAAACATAAAATGTTTTAATAATTATATGAGATGCTTCATTATTTAAAAAAAGGGGAAAAAGGAAAGATCTCTTTGACTACTGCACTGATGATCAGTGTGTTTTTCCCCTATAAGGGACAATTTAGCAATGTTGGAGGCTTTAACAAGTCAAGATTCTGGGAGGTGGTGAGGTATTAGTTAGTCAGTAGTGGACCGTGATACCAATAAACATCCTAAAATGCTCACAATGGACCTCTGCAATGAAAAATTATATGGACTTGACAAGTCCCACTCTGCACTAAAAAAACCCTTAATTCTATGCTGATATTAACAAGGTCATTTTGGAGCTGTAATATATTTATGTTATTGATTTGATTTATCATATAAATTTGTCTTAAAAAAAGTATAAGCATCTTGACATTTGAGACCCATCTTGGGTTTCGTGTTACATTTTGAAAAATGAGATGCCTGCCCCTCCCCCCAATAAAAACAAGCAATCCTTTGGTACCAGGGGGCCTGCCAGAGTCTGCAATTGAAGTTCACACCACACTTCTTTTTATTATCAGTGAATGACCAGACTGTGAGCTCTTCAGTGTTTCACACCATATTGAATCACACACTGAGAAACGGCTCTTGTAATACAAGATGGATTTCAAGGGTTCTCCAATTTCTTGAAAGTGTTAAGTTTAGTCTAGTAAGATTTTCTTTTTCCCCTCCAAAAATGCGGTTCTGTCAAGCCAACACAGCAGCTGATCTTTTCTAAAATATTCCCATTGCCAGATGTGGTTTAGTTTTCTTAAGTGATGGGAGTGGAAAGGTTTTCCTTTATACTCATCCTCCCCATCCAACACACAAAAATAAACCTTTGCTTGCTGAGAACTAAATCCATCACTTCTTCCCTCCCACTGTCAACCAGAGATAGCAAGTGCCTTTTAAACTGAAAGATACTTGAGACACACTGGCTGAGAACATTTCTTATTAACTCAAATATATAAACCTTAATAAGCCAATTTCCCATTCAGTTTAATCTATTTTCAGCAGATCAAAATAATTAAAAATGCTAACAGTTATGGTAATTTTCAATACACTGTGAGAGAAGCAATTTAGATAGCACCTTCTCTACGAATCTATATTTGTATAAATGCTGATCAAGAATATTTGTTCAATTTTATACGAATCAAACATGAATAATTTCATCCATATTATTCCTTCCATTGTGGTGTTTTGCCTCTATCTCATTATCCATTTGCCTAAGGCATACTGCTCCAGGAAGATTTGATTAAAATCAATAACTTATTGGAAAGATGGCAATTAGCAGTCTTTCACCTATAACAGCATTGTCTGTTAAGCTTCCTTTGTGTTAATCACAATATTTTAGCATGATTCTTCTATGCAGCCATGCACTGCACTCAAGGAAAGGTTTTAAAAAGCATCTTTAATTTGGGGCCCTGGAAATGCGCTTCTCTGTTTTACAGTGTTTTGATAGGAATCCGGAGCATTTCTGCAGCGTATCGTTTTTCCCTTCTCCTCTGAGAATTTCCCAATTTCAAGACCTCAAATATCTGCACAAAAGTTTAGACTGTTTAAACTCCAGGTCTGCTCGGTGTAGCATAAAAAGATACCAGTGAATATCAATGTATGGATTTGGCTAACTATTTCAAGAGGACTTGATCGCCTGTAACACGTAATTGACATGGAGAAGCTCTTCACATAGAGGCTGTGATCTCCAGTGGTGAACAATGGGCCTTGTCTAAATGTCTCTGGACAGCCAAGAGTGATGTTCAGTGATCATGGGTCATGTTGCCCTGCTTTGTGTATTTGTTACCATGTGATTCTTTCATCTGAATACCCATTGGTTCATTGTAGTCACTCTGTCCTTGAAGAAGACACACACATGCTCACACCCACACAGCTAAGGTGTTTGTTGTTAAGAGAAGGGCTGCTTTCCTGCTTTCCGTAAACGTTTTTACATAACCACAATTGCTGTGAAAACAGGCCCTTAAGCAAGTAAGTGAATAATGTTCACTTCCCACAGTAACTAAGATCTTATTTCATAAACTGACTAGTCATTCTCCACTTAGAGAATTAGCATAATAGGGCATTAAAATGGAAATAGATAATTAGTGGACCTTCAGAAACACTTGGATTTCTTAGGGCATTGGCGGCTGATTTCCTAATTCTATCAAACTTGGCATATTTTTATCAGCAATTCCTCAAAGGAGGCAAATCCCAATCTAGGAGATGGGAAACTATACATTCATGGAAATGGGTCGTATCAAGGAACAGAAAACAAAAATAGAAAGGGATAATAAAAGGCCAGTCATAGCAACTCATTTTTAGATGACAGTCTTTGGATATTAATAACTCAGATGCAAGTTCCCTAAATGTAAAACACTTCCTTGTAATTGCCCCATGTAGAAACACAGTCCAATAAGTTAAAGAGCTTGAGTTGTTCAAGGCTCTTCTTTCCTTGTGCATAGTGTGTGTGTGTGTGTGTGTGTGTGTGTGTGTGTGTGTGTGTGTGTGTGATGCAGGTGTGCTGCAGTGAACCTATAGTCAGAGGACAACCTCAGGTGCTGATCCTTCACTATGTCCTGATTTGATGCAGGGTCTCTCATTGATCACCTTTGCATTGGTCAGGATAGCTGGCTGACAAGCTTCTAGGGGATTCTCCTGTCTCTACCTCCCTCTTCTCAGAGGCACTCTGGGATTACAGATACCAGTTAAATTGTTTGGCTTTTTGTGTGGGTGCTGGACCTCAAAACTCAGGTACTCACACTTGAACAGCAAATGCTTTAATCACATAGGCATCCTCCCAGTTATGCCTGCCTTATGTTTTCAGCATAATGATTGTTTTTAAGCCAAGAACATTTCAAAAGACTTGATGTCATTTTTGTGTATCTAATAAGTTTAGATGACTATATTTAACAATAGTGGGTCTCTTATTAGACTGAAAAAGAAAGTTGAAAATAATTTTCTAGCTCACATCTAAACTTATTATTATAAAATCTTGCAGAATTCTCATACTATAATAAATGCTACTTAGATGTCAACATCACCTTCAAGATAACACAGATTATTCTAATAAAAGTAATGCATTCATTTTTCCCCTTAATAATTTGAAATATATAACTTTTCTAAAATATATGCCACAGATATATTCTGGCAAGTGACAAAACCTCATGTCTTTTAAGAGATAGTTTATTGTTAATTCACAACTTTGGTATATAGTAGCTTTCAGGATGGTTTACAAGAAACAGTAAAGTTTTCATGACAGCGAGACAAAAAAAAAAAAAAAAACAGAACTCTCATTTCCTCAGTACAACATGTTTAGGTATATTTCATATCATAGACCTATTATTTTCTATTTGTCTAGTTTTAGGCCCCAACTCTATCTAATGTTACTAGTCAGAGGTATAAAACAAATAATTGAGTAAAAAAATGTTCACCATTCACCATCTGTGGTTCATTGCTTCAAGACTCATTCAAAATATGTGCTCTGCAATGGCTGAGAGTTTTTAAAATAAATTAATATTACAGAACTACAGAGACCCTTGTGCGGCTCATAGACAATAGTAAGAGTAGCAGATACTGCTGGATACTGAGCAGGGAGAAGATAGCTAAATCAGAGTCTGGGTGCCTGGGCAGAGGTGCCAGGACACAAAACGGTAGTTTAGGGATGGAGAGATGGCTCAGT
>PVHP010033086.1:0-19900 GCA_004024765.1 Zapus hudsonius | reverse complement strand
TTTTTGCCCTGTTAGCAGTTTGTCCTCTGGATGGCCTGGGTCTTTATGGCCTGGGAAGGGTGGTAGCATAGTCAGGGTGGGGAGATTCGTGGGAGGGGTAGAGCATACTCAGAGAAATTCCAGGCCAGTTATGGTCAAATCAAACAGAACTCTGCTACAAAATAATTTCTAATTCCAGGATGTCATCTCTGGTTCTTCAGTGCCTCTCCTTTTGGCCATTGTGAGACAGGAATTTGGGGTTCCTTGTATGCCAATGCACCAATAATTTCCTGGCTCCTTGTCCTATGAATTCAAAGAATGAAATCCACAGACCAAAGGATAAGGTTCAGAAAGATTTTATTATAGCTCAAAGCTTTAGGAGGGGTAAGAGAAGGGGGCTTAGGCCTAGAACCTTAAAGCAGGAAGCAAGGTGGAGCTCTTGATCAGGGAGGCAAGAGGGGGTTTGTGAAGCCCACCTCGAGCCTCAGTTTTATGGGGAGTGGGTACATGAGGAAGACCAGGTCGGCAGGTTACTATGGACAAAGACAATACTTTACTGGGTTGTCAGTAATCTTAGGGAAAGATCATCCCCTAAAAAGGGTGCAACTTTAATCTAGAAATCTTTCCTGGAGGGTGTGATACTCAGGCTTCTGCAGGCTTAGTGACATGTCCTGATTTTGGTCAAGGAATGAAAAACCATTCACTTTGGGGTTCTGTTACCTAACTGCCTAGCCAATTTCTGTCACCTATCAACTGGATTACTGAGACTATGGATCCCAAGGAATTGGATTTTTTCTGAGTCTGGGAGCCAGAGGCATTCCTCTCCCAGGAAGAGAATCCACACAGTTCTGGCAGGATCTAGGGAAGAGACAGAGATGGCTCATCCATGGCAGGATCTTGGCTAGGTCTGTTTAGTTACATAATCCCTTTCCACTGTTTAAACCCAAACCTCCTGCCGACCACCTTTCTGAAGGACAGAGGACACACGCGATAATGCAAGTCACACAGCGAGGTTTATTTCCAGCTAGCTGAGGTACATGATCTGCCTGGCATAGTGGGAGTCATGCACCCCGGCTGCAACTTTTTTCCAACATATATAGTTTGAGCCAGTGGGCTTCTATCAAGGCAAATCACAGAACATGGCTGGAAATTCATAAAACATTCTTTTAAAATGATTTGTGCAGCTAGTGGCGGGAACACATTCCGCCCAGGTATAGGGGCTGGGGTACTCTAAAGTGATTGGTTCCCGATTGCTTCACCTGTGAATTTTGAGTCATAAATCTATACATCCTGACTGGCCACTTACTACCTGTCTGATTGGCATTCTTTGGCCTGAGACCTTCTGGCTACATCCTGGAGGTCACGTATACACTCCTGGAGCCTAATCCCAACCAGAATGGAGTTTCCATTACATTCCGGGGATTTAATCTTCAGCAAACATCTCATCTTTAGCGCATACACCTGTCCCTCCATCCTACACTTATCAGAGAGGAGTCAGGTTTAGTTCCTTGTTCCCAGAAGAGGCCAGGATTGGGGGAACCGCCTTTGCAGCCGAATATTTTCATTCAAGCCCCTCTACAGTGCCAGCACTCTGGAGATGGCCTTCGGGGGTCCCCTGGGCTCCTGGAGTCATCTCTGCACAGAGCAGGACAGACAAGGGGACAGTGTGGGCCGGCACGTGGTCGGCCCGGTCCCGGCCCCGGGGGAGGAGAGGGGCGGGGGCGGGGCGGGGCCGCGCATGCGCGCGCCGGGCGTGGGCCCCACCGGAAGTGCGCCCGGCTGCGGAGCCTGGGAGCTCCGGGGCTCCCGCCAGCCCGAGGCGGGGAGGCGGGGAGGCGGGGAGGCGGCTCGGCTCATCCTCCGCGTGCGTGTCCCGCGCCGTCCAGGCTTCCACAGGCCGACCCGAGGCCCTGCGCAGCGCGGAGGTGAGCTGGGGCACTTCCGGGGCGGGACTTGCGTTGCCTGGGTAACGGGAGCCGGGCTCCGTGGCCAAGTGGGTGACGCTGCGCACCCCGTCAACTCTCCCCGACCGGAAGTCGGTCATATTGCTTCCACAAGCGGGAAGCAGGGGTGATGAATGCTCGTTTCTAGCTCGCTGCTTCTTTTTAAAATTTTATTTTATTTTATTTATGTGATGGCAGGGCCTCCAGCGATTGCAAGCTCCAGATGCATGCTTCGCTTCGGGCATCTGGCTTTCCATGGGCACTGGGGAATCGAACACGGGTGCTTAGGCCCTGCAGGCAGGCGCCCTAACCGCTGAGCCGTCTCTCCAGCCCCCACTTCCTCTGATCCTAGTCCGTGGTGTTGCCCACAGTTAGGGGGAGTCTTCCCACCGTCACTAATCTAAACTGGAAGCTCTGTCTGACACCCCCAGAGATTTGTCTTCTAGGCTATTCTCCATCCCATTAGGTTGACCATCGAGATGAATCTTTGGCGCAGAAGACGCAGTTCTCACCTCTAAGGGGATAAGAGAATAAATGAGTTTATTCTGGAGCCAAATAGGAGAGACATTGGCTCGGGGAACACAGATCTAAGGTTACCCCAGTTTGTTGTTCCAGCGTGTTAATAATTTTATGAAGGTTCTATAGTTACAGAACAAAAGAAAGTCATAAATCAAGGTGCTCTTCAATTACATTGGCTGACCATCAGGTAGGCGGGTTACAGCAAAGGGGGGACATCTCCACCATGGGCTTCAGATGGGGTTTGATGACATTCTTAGCCCTTGGTTTGGTGGAAGCTGCTGGTCTGCTAGTTCATTCCAAAAAGGTCAGCACCTGACCGAGCAAGTGATAGTCACTTGGAAGTTAGGTCAGACACAGGGGTGGGCAGTGATGGTTGTTGAGGGGCTAAAGATAGTCCAAGGTAATTTGGGTCATTTGCCACATTCCAACTCTGTAATAACAGTTTTATCAGTCCATTCAGCCTTTCTGGAAGTTGGTGTCTCAAAGACAGCACTTTTCTGGAAACTTTAGTTAACAAATTATTACAGCTATGACATATGACAGATACATCAAAGCATATATCTATGAAATCAGCTGTGAGAATTTCCACGATAAATCAATGTTTAGTAGGGCCTCCAGATGGTTTTTCGTTTTTCTTTTTAAAAGAGGGACCCAGGGGTCCTGAATTAGCTATTGGTAAAAATTTCAGTATACAAAGTTTTTAGGGAAAATTTTTTTTAAAAGAATTCACCAAAATACATATTTGTATGTTCAGAGGCACCAAGGCCAGTGATTATTGTGAAAGTAGATAGTAAGGCCAAGGATATCTTCCTTTTAGGTTGGCATGCGGAAGGGAAGAGCAAGCAGAGTCAGGAGGCGGAAGCTCTTCAACAGTTCGGAATCAAGAGGAGGTACCGTGTTGCTCTTCCTGTGACAGTCAAAGAAAAGAACCTCTTGATAATTACTGTCTGTTCCTGCACACAGCTTCTTTCCAAAGCCACACAATGTTCAAAGAGAACATTTTATAATGGTATCTTTATATTCTTTTTCTTTTTCTTTCTTTTCTGCTGACCTGGAACTCACTCTGTAGTCCCAGGGTGGCCTTGAACTCACAGCAATCCTCCTACCTCTGCCTCCCAAGTGCTGGGATTAAAGGTGTGCACCACCATGCCCAGACCATCAAATGCTTTTGTGCAAGTGTTGAGATAATCATATAGCTAATGGTTTTGCTGCTTAGCTGATACCATTTGTATTTTCTAGTATAATTTATTTCCTTTTATGACTTGCTTGTCTGATCCAGTTCATCAAATGTGTATGTCTTTAAGGCCGGAGAGATGACTGAGAAGTTAAGTGTGTTTCCTGAGCAAGCAGAAGGGCCTGAGTTTGAATCTCCAGAGCACATGTAAAACAGCTGGGCATGGTCTCACACCTGTAACCCCAGTTCTGGGGTGGAGGGAGTGGAGACTGGAGAATAGCTGGTAGATGAGTGAGGGAAAAGTTTTCCTCTGGCTGCTGAAGTCAAGGTCACGTGGGACTGTAGGCCATCACAGGGCGCCTCACTAGCATGCAGCCATCACTTGCACCACATGCCACAGCATACACACTACACACATGCATAACATAAATGTATATATTTACATTGTCATCTGATGATACAATGATTTTAATTACAAAATATTGTCTTCTCTCCTGATAGTGAATGAAAGCTACAAGTCTGAATTCATAGAGCTAAAAAAGTGGCTGAAAGAAAGGAAGTTTGAAGATACAAACTTAATACCTGCTTGTTTTCCAGGTAAGAGCTGGCATTAGACTCCTATCTTAGATGAGAGCCATGTAGAAGGCCGGGGGATTGGGTGATTTTTTTTTTTAAGCATTTTATTGATAGCTTCCATAATTATAGACAATAAACCATTATGATTCCTTCCCCACCTTTCCTCATATCTCTTCCCTCTCTGTCTCTGTTTTGTTTTGGTGTTATCATCTTTTCCTCTCATTAGGTAAAGGTATCATCAGGCACTGTGAAGTCATGAATATCAAGGTCATCTTGTGTCTGGAAGATTGCATTGTAAGCAGTCCTACCCTTCCTTTGGCTCTTACATTCTTTCTGCCACCTGTTCCTTAATGGACCCTGAGCCTTGGAAGGTGTGATAGAGATGTTCCAGTGCTGAACACACCACTGTCACTTCTCAGCACTATAGTGCCTTTTGAGTCATCCTGGTGGTCACCACCACCTGGAAAGAGAAGCTTCTTTAGCCAAAAGTGAGAGTAGCATTATTATATGGATATGCACATTTAAAAAACAGTGTTCATAAGGCATTTTGGTAGGCATAATATATGCATTTAGCCAGACAACAGAAGACGTTACATCCCTAGGTCTCATGACCTCCCTGGCCACAGGCTTTTGTCTAGGTCTTCAACACCAGGCATGCATTCCCTCCCTTGGAGTAGATCTCCAGTCCAATTCGAGAGCATTTGGTTTCCTCCATAACAGTCATGCCACTATTACACCATTTGGCACATTTGGCCTTGCTGGCTAGTCTTAAGGCCTGCATGCTCCACTGCTGCTTGCCATTGTTTATGACTTCTCTTGCCCAAAGGGCTGTATGCAGCCATAGCTTTTTCCAGCTACTGTTAGCTGGTTTACAGGGAGGAGGTTTCCAGCTTAGCTCCATCTTGATTTCCCCATGATCTGCACCCAAGCCTGTGGGGTCTTCAGCAATAGGGTCTTACCAAGAGCCTTAGCAATGGCCTCAGGAACCTCCTTGGTTAACAACTCACTGGAAGGTATCCCATCCCCGGCACTGAAATTATTCTAGTAACAATCTATGGCTTCTGGGTGAGCCATTATCCAAAGAAGTAGGTTTCCATATGGCTTATTCTAAACCTGTTATATTTTGATTTAAAATTTAAATCTTCCTCCCACCCTTCCTTTACTCAATCCCTTCCTCTGACCCCACTTAGGGCCGGGTGATTCTTGCAGTGGGCTGTGTTGTCTCTGAGATCAGTTGTTTTGTGTGTAGGGCTTCCTCCTTTGGGACTATGCTTTTTTTTATACATCACTTTGCTGAATGAAGAAATGAAAGTGGCCTCTGGAGAGAAGTGACAAAGTGGCAAAGTAAAATTCGAGGGAGAATTAAGTCATGAATTGGGATAACCCTTGAAAACATAAAATCTACCTTTCTATAGGAGGTAAACTATAAGTTTGTGTGTGTGTATGTGTGTGTATGTGTGCATGTATGTGTATGTGTCTGAGGAGTCCAGAGGTTGACATCAGGGGTCTTCCTCAATGACTCTCTGCCTTATTTATTGGGATCAGATCTCTCACTGAACCGAGCGTTGGCTAGTTCATTTTGTCCCATGGTTTCTAGAGCGCTGGGATTACAGGCGAGCTGCCACGCCCATTCGCCATTTTCATTGGTGCTGAGGATCTGAGCTTAGGTCCTCATGCTTGCTTGTTAAGTGCTTTACCGAATGATCCATCTCCTTAGCTCTTGCACTTGTCAGGATCAATGACCTGAATCTGAGGATTCTGTCAGCAACTAACCTAAATTGCCTACTTAGCAGAAATACAGATATTCTGGGGACCTTGACCTGAAGGAAATGTCTTTGCTGAGTTCTCAAAGGAAGGATACTGTGTTGTGACCTATGAGCTGAAGAATATTCCCTGAGGTAGTTTCATGTGATTTTCCAAACCATACAGGTTGTTGTAAGCCCAGTGGGTAAGAATAGTTTTCTGAGGGAGGGACAATCAGGCCAACCAGTTGAGGTGCTTGTTTTCTCCTGAAGAGGAGCCCTGGGGAGGCTTCAGCAAATACTGTCCCTTGGCTAGTTTAGGTCTGTGTTCTCCGTGTGTGTGTGTGTGTGTGTGTGTGTGTGTGTGTGTGTGTGTGTGTGAGGAGAGAGAGAGAGAGAGAGAGAGAGAGAGAGAGAGAGAGAGAGAGAGATATCTATCGGCTTCCGTAGTTGTCTGAGCTGCAGTAGATAAATATTCTCTTCTGGAAACTGAAGAGCTTATTATAGAGGTTAGGTTAGCATTGAGTTCTAGATCATTCTGTCACAGAAATTGGATAGTGTTCTATGGGTGGGTTGGAGATAACCACAGAGCAAACCAAGATGCCCTTCAAAAGGACTTGGGTCTGCTGAGGCAGAGATAGCTGTGCAGCCAGGACCCTTAAAACTCACCATTTGGCACCCTGCAGATGATTTACTGCCACTGAGCATTCCCTCTGGCCATTAAAATGATCTGATCATTCACGTTGCCATTAGGTAACTAATTTGGAACAAATTAACTTCCTGCTACATCTCCCAAGGCAAATGACTTCCCATGTATGCCCCTGGCCCAGTGAGACAAAACATTTGAAGTTGTTCCCAGAGTCAGTTACACATGGTGACTTTGGCTGTCAGACTAAACAATGATGGAGAGATTGGCTCTCCAAAACAAAGTTTAGTCCACAGTTGCAGGGCATTGCATCTCCAAGTACGTCTGCCACAGTAAACTGTGGGCGTGTTCAGAGAAGCAAAGAAAAAGAAGTTTTAAAGGTCGAATGTGAAGGTTGCATAGTAAGTATCGGGAGTGAGGGCTGCCTTGGATGACTGAGCAGCCTCTCCTAGAAGTATTTTCGTGTGAGATTGTGGTTTGAACCGAGTATTTTATACTAGATTCTAAGACAACTGAGTACAAAGACCTTCTTTTCATGGTCTTTCCTGGCTCCATTTGTCAGGGTTGACATCCATGACTTCATTTTAGTTTCTGATTGCTTTCTGTGGTGGTTGGAATGTAAATGTATGTCCCCCATAGCCTGAGGTATTTTTGATTTGCTACTTGAGTCTCCAGTAGGTGAGGCCCTGCTGGGGAAAGGTGTATCACTGTGGACGTATCTTGCCAGCCCTACTAGGTGCAGGGAGCTAGTTTTTTTTTTTTTTTTTTTTAAATATTTTATTTATTTATGAGAGAGAGAGAGAGAGAGAGAGAGAGAGAGAGAGAGAGAGAGAGAGAGAGAGAAAATGGGCGCACCAAGGCCTCCAGCCACTGCAAATGAACTCTAGACACATACGCCCTCTTGTGCATCTGGCTTTATATGGGCACTGGGGAATCGAACTCTGGTCCTTCTGCATTGCAGGCAAACGCCTTAACCGCTAAGCCATCTCTTCAGCCCAGGGAGCTAGTTTTGAGCTTTTGTGGTTGGTGTTTGCTGGCTGTTAGTTTGTATCTCTCTTCTGTGGATCTGTGGAAGTGAGCCAGCTGCTTCTACCCTGATGGAATTTCCCCTGGATTCTGTAAACTTGCAATAAACACTTTCCTCTCATAAGCTGCTTCTGGTTGGCTATTTGTCCCTGTGATGAAAAGGTAACTGCAACACTCTCACAGGACCATTTCCTATCAGGACCTCTGCTAGTTCATGATTGTGACTCATATTTTCACCCACAAACAGAATCCTTAACTCTTGGGTTTTTACCTCTTACAGATTGGTGAAGAAAAGCTACTTTCTTAGATTGTATACTATGTGTGGCTCTCTACCAGTTGATGGAGAGTAAACAGTGTTAGGATTGTTGTTATGCCTGAGGACTTCATATCTTAACCCTTTAAACCCTACTGTGGTGGTTTGGTTCAGGTGTCCCCCAGAAAGTTAATGTGTTCTGAACACTTGATCCCCAGCTGATGGCAGTTTTGGAATTGGAACCTTGTTGGAGGTGTGTTGTTGGAGATGGGCTTACTTATGGGGGTTATAGCTGGCTTCTCCTTGCCAGTTTTTGGCACAACTTTCTGCCACTGTTTGAAGTGTTATGGTGGAGGTGATGCCTACCCTCAGCTCATGCCCTTGTTTTTCCTACCATCATGGAGCTTCTCCTTGATTCTGTAAGCCAAAATAAACCCTTTTCTCCCATCAGTTTGTTTTTGGCCTGGTTCTTTTTTGTCAGCAACGAGGAAGTTGACTACAATAGTTTTTGTACCAGAGAGTTGGATTGGTTGTTGCTGCTAGAACCCTGATTCTATGGCTTTGTCTTTTTGGAGCTGATCTTCAGGAGGGATGTAGAAGGATTTAAAACCTTGGCCTAAGTGATGCCTTGCAGCTGAAGTTTTTCTTCTCTTCCAAGTTGGTTTTATTTCCTCCCTGGGTTAACAAACTGGTAGACCACCTGGTTCTATGGAGTATAAGAAATGTAGGAAGGGAGGGTCATTGGATTAGCACATGGTTTTGGTTTTTGGAAATGGCCATGGGCAATATGAGGCAGTTGTGTTGGATTACCTGCATGGAGGCCTGATGGAGCCAAGGGATGAACCGTGGGTGGCAGTGGAGACCCAGAAGAGATTCCAGGACTATGGGATGGCTGTCAAGGAGAGCTGCCAGCCCCAGATGAAGTTTTCTGGGACTGTGAGTAGCCTGGCTGGAGGGGTGGAATTGGAACTTCAGACTCTGGTTAGAGTTGTTGGACTTGGAGTTACAGAGTTTGATGTTGCTCTGTTTGTCTTAAGTCTTGTATTGGTTCAATCTGTCTTTGCTATGCCCAGTGCTGTCTTTTGCAGTGGGAATTTGTTCTATGCCATTATGTTTTTTTTTTTTTTGGTGTTATAGTATTAAAGACCTTAGATTATGGGGATGTTTGAACATTATTGATATTAATAAAAACTATGGGAACTTTAAAAAGTTGAACTGAATACATTGCATTTTACATCATGTATGGGTATCAGTTTATGGGGGGGGGCAGGGACAGATTGTGGTAGTTTGATTCAGGTTTCCTTCATAAATGTATGTGTTCTAAATGTTTGATTCCCCAGCTGATGGCAGTTTGGTATTGGAACCTTTTTGGAGGTGTGTTGTTGGGGGCGGGCTTATGGGGGTTATAGCCAGCTTCCCCTTGCCAGTATTTGGCACACCTTCCTGCTGCTGTTTGCAGTGCTGTGGCGGAGGTGATGTCCACCCTGCTCATACCATTGTTTTCCCTGCCATCATGGAGTTTCCCCTTGAGTCTGTAAGCCAAATAAATCCATTCCTCCCATCAGCTGCCTTTGTCAGGTTCTTTGTTGCAGCAGTGAGAAAGCTGACTGCAGCACCTACTTTGCTGCTCAGGGAGTGTAAGTTCTCTGGGATATTTTCCACAGTAGCTTCCTGAGCTCATTTTCCCTGAGTGACAATTGGCTTCAGCTTTGGATAATTTTGACACACTTAAATTTTTTTTTAATCCAAAGAGAGCCTTTACCTCTTTTATGCCTTTGCTTTTCTAGGAACAGGACGAGGGCTGAGGAGCAAAACATCCCTCCAGGTGAGAGCATCAGAGCCCATGACAGGTCTTACTTTTTTTTTTTTTGCTCAAATCATGTGAATTAAACATATTTCATATCTATCTTTTTTTGGCTGGAGCTAATCAAGGAGGCTAAAGTGGCTCCATCAAGTTCTAGGTATTTTCCTGTTTATGCCTCCCTGCATTAGGATTACAGGTACAGGCTACCATACCCCATATTTTTATGTGGGTTCTGAGGATCAAACTCATGCTCTTATGCTTGTTAATCAATCAAGCACTTTACCCATTAAGCCACCTTCCCAGTCCCTAAATTTATTTTTAATTTGTAAATTTGTTTATGCCTAGTCCTATATATATTTTAGCCAAAAGAATGTTATTTCTGTGATATATATATGTATATATATATATTGCTACTTATCATTGAACTTTATTTAATGTGCTACTGAAACTTGTTAGTGTCAAGCCATTTTTTACTATTTATTTATTTGTACATGTGTGTGCATGCACATGCATCTGCCAGGGCCTCTTTTCATGGCCAACGAACAATAGACTCTTGCGCCACTTTTGGAGTCCAGCTTATGTGAGTGGTTTGGGTATCAAACCCAGGCCAGCAGGCTTTGCAGGCAAGCTTCTTTAACTGCTGAGCCACGTTCCTAGCCTCATATTTTTAATAGTAAAAACTTCCTAGGCTCAACTGATCATCTCACCTTAACCTGAGTAGCCGGGACTCTAGGTTTATGCCACTGTGCCCTGCTTTGCTGGACAGAATTTACTGGGTTTTTCAGATGTGCCAAGGTTGACAGTTGGGTATCAGTCCCACTCTGAACGTGGCTTTCTTTTGGAGTTATAGCGGATGCTACAGCAGCCTTGCTGAGTATGCTGACTCAGGGAGTTGGGAATGAGTCCTCTGGTGGGCTTATTGTTGGATAGTGGTTGGATTTTAGGGGATTTCTATCGGTGATTTTGGGATCAGGGACTTGCGCATCACCGTCTCCCTGGTCCTTCCCAAAACACAGGTGTCCTAACTTTCCTTTCTGTTTGGCAAGGAGGGACAGATGATTATTTCGCTTCCTGAGAGTTGTCTGCTCACCACGGACACAGTGATCCAAAGCTCCTTAGGGCCCTACATTAAGAAGTAAGTGGCCACACCATGCATATTTGGTACCAGCACTTCTCCCTGAAATCCTCTGTTATGGGCATAGCACATCAGTACCTAGCCCCTTGTTTAGTTAAGAAATACCTGTGATGACCTGGAAGGTTTATTCTGTTCTAGGAGTTTGGTTCTTAATTCAGGGTGAACTAAATGTCTGAGTTCTTTAATAGGCTGCCAGGGATGTGGGCGTGGGTCCTGCTCCTCACTTCCTAGAGCAGATGAAATGGCATTCTATACATCAGTGACAGTGAGGCCTTGTCCACCAGTAGCCCCTTCCCTCCACCACAGAAGGGCTTGGCAGATGGTAGTTAACTGTGTTTTAGTTTAACCTTACTGTTGTAGTTCCCTTTGCATTGTGAGGACGGATGGGAGAAAAGGGTTTATTCTGGCTTACAGACAGAGAGGAAGGTTCATCATGGCAGGGAACGGATGGTAGAGCAGAGGCTAGATGTCATATTTTGCTCCAGAAGCTGGCAGGAAGCAGCAAGAGTGATCTGAGGAAGGGGGAAGCTGGGTTATAACACCCCAAAGCCCATACCCACAACACACTTTCTTCAGCAGGGCTCCACCTCCCAAATTGCTACCATCTGGGGACCAAGTATTCAAAATACACAAGGCCATGAGGGACAGTTCATTCAAACCAACACAATTACTCTGTTGTATTTGCTTGACTTCTTAAGCTGTTGAAGGATTTGACATTATGAAAGAATTCTTTGAGTCTGTCTTTGCATTTACAAGGTGGAAGACGCCTCCATCGCCTATGCTGGCCCTGTGCACCTTTTTAGTTGCAGAAAAGCATGCAGGGGACCAGTCTCTCTGGAAGCCTTACCTGGACATTTTACCCAAGTGGTATACCTGCCCTGCCTGTTTGGAGCCAGAAGTGGTTGATCTTCTTCCCAAACTTTTAAAAGCAAAGGCCAGAGAGCAGCAAACCCATGTGCAGGAGTTCTTTGCATCTTCCAGAGCCTTCTTCTCTTCCCTGCAGCCTCTGTTTGTGGAGGCTGTGGGCCGCATTTTCAGCTACAGTGCCTTCCTGTGGGCCTGGTGTACCATCAATACCAGAGCTGTGTACCTGAGGCCCAGGAGGCATGGGTGCCTTAATGCAGAGCCAGACACGTGTGCTCTGGCTCCATTCCTGGATCTGCTCAATCACAGCCCACGTGTCCAGGTGAGAAGCTGATGTGGAGACATGTGCCCTGCTTTCATAAAGATTCCATCATGAAGTACCAGGCACATGCCTTTAATCCCAGCACTGGGTGGGGGTGGGTGGGAGAGGTAGGAGGATCACTGTAAGTTCAAGGCCAGCATGGGACTGCATAGTGAATTCCAGGTCAGCCTGGAGGGAAACCAAAATTAAAACCAAAACACCATGTAGAAACAGAGACTACATAGTGAATGCAGTCATAGGGAGAAGTCTGGCTGGATTCAAGTGAATCTCTTCAACCACCTGCCTCCGGGCTGCTCTTTGATTCCAGCCCTGCCCTCATCTCTCACTCCACCGCTCTCTAGGCTGCAGAGTTCTGCACTGTGTCCCCTGCACTGTGCCTTTCCTGCAATGGAGTCCTTTCCTTCTTGCTCCTTCGAAGCTGGATGAGGCTTAACTTGCTTTCCTGTCCCTTCCCTTTTACCCTTGGTGACATAGCTCTCAAAGCGGATATCTTGGCTCTGATTGGGGCTTGCATCATCCCAGTGAATTTAGGAATCTTTTTGTTGTTGTTGTTTTGGCATTTTTTTTTTGAGGTGGGGTCTCATTCTAGTCCAGGCTGACCTGGAACTCACCCTTTAGTCCCAGGCTGGCCTCGAACTTATGGTGATCCTCCTACCTTTGCCTTCCCAGTGCTGGGACTAAAGCCGTGCACCACCATGCCCTGCTCAGAATCTTTGAGAATGGGGATGTTGTGTTGTTTCTCATTGTAACTACATTGCTCATGGTATGGGTTTGGAGGCCTGGGGGGGATTAGCTCTCCATAAAGATGCAGGAGACTTGAACCCTAACTCTTGGTCCTTGTCCACGTTGCCAAAAATTAAAAAAAAAAAAGCAGACTCAGAGGAGGGTAAATTATGAATCATGAGATTTATTTTTGGGGGGAGCATTAGGATTAAGAGGGAAGGTAGGGCATGAGAGGTAAGCCAAAAAAAAAAAAAATTCTCCCCCTTCCCAGCCAGGTAGGCAAGGGAGGGAAGACCGAGAGGATTCCCTCACATAGGGGCTAAAAGAGTAAAAGAACAGGGGTAAACAAAGGGTGAGGAGGGGGCTGGGGAGATGGCTCAGAGGTTGAGGTGCTTGCCAGCGGAGCCTAACAACCCAGGTTTGGTTCCCCAGTACCCATATCAAGCCAGATGCACAAAGTGGCACGTGCATCTGGAGTTCATTTGCAGCAGCTAGAGGCCCTGGTGCACCGATTCTCTCTCTCTCTTTGCTTATAAATAAAAATATTAAAAAAGGAGGTGAGTGGGCCAATAGAGCTCACACATGTCCTCAGGCCCATTTATATGAACCAGACATCCAGTCAGGATGAGCCTCCTCAGCAGACTCAGGTGTGTAATGGAGGGACCTGATTGGTTGGTGGGCTTCAGAGACTGAATCAGGAAGGCCAGCCACAGGTGCTAAGCCTGGGACAAGATAAGGGCGAAGCAGGGGATAGGAGGTTGTTGCTTGCAGCCATCTTGGATGAGACTGAATCAGACACATGTTCTAGCCTGGCCAGAGCAGGCAAGGTGCCATCTGTGCTTCTGTGGGCCAGTCCTAGCTAACTTATCTATCAGATTCAAGTTACCTTGTTTCTAATCCTTCTCATTCAGGACAAGGCCTGGCACATAAAGGTGTTCAGTAAATATTTACTGAGTGGATGAATATGTTTGGAGATGGGTCTGGGAACACATGAACACTCCTACCTTGGGAGACAGTCAAAGATACCCTCTCCTCCAGCCTTCATCCTGGAGATGAGTGTATTTGCAGTGTATGCTGGGAGAAAGCTTGGAGGGCAGAGAAGAGTGTCAGCTCACCTGTAACCCATTTGGGGTACACTGGGTTTCAATCTGTGTGTGCTGCCCCCCCAACATGACATGTCACCATGAAAAGATCCCACATGGCAGCGGGGGGAGAGCTCAGGGATATCCTGCTGTGTCTTCTTGAGTCAGTGACAATCCTGAGTCTGCCCATGTGTCACTTATGAAAGATGCATTTTCCACTGTTTGAAGTGCAGGAGTTTGAGGCTAGATGAGAGTGTCTGTGGTTGATGTTGGTGACTGATGTCAAGCAGCTCAGTAAGTCCCCAGCAGCCTGACTTTATTTTTATTAGGTTTTTAGGAGTATTTATGCTCCAAACCAGTGATTTTATAGACTTGTGTGGGAAGAAACTGGTGGGTAGCCAGAGGGCCCCGAGCTCAGAATGCTTTTTATAGATTTAAAGGATTGTAAACAAATAAAAACCTGTGGCAGAGACCACATGAGCTGTGAGAGCCCAGAATACTCTGCGGCCTCTTAATGTGAAGCATCTCCACCCCTCGTTCCATCTTCCCTCAGAGTGCACTGGAGGCAGAGCAGCTCCTGTGTCAGGCATCATTCTCAGGGACCCCCAGGGCCCTGTGGCTCACTTCCTTCCTCTCCAGTAGGGTAAACTTATCTGGAAGGACAGAATTGAGCTAAAGGGTAGAAGTTTCCCCACACTGGTTAAGGGCATCTGACAGCCACCATGAAAGCTGCATCTCACAGTAATACAATGACTCCGTCAGCTTTTCAGTTTTACGACGAACAGAGAAATCTCACTCTTTCCATTGCAGGTGAAAGCAGCATTTAACAAGGAAACTGGCTGCTATGAGATCAGAACAGCCTCACGATGCAGAAAACATGAGGAAGTGTTCATCTGCTACGGTCCCCACGATAACCAGCGGCTGCTCCTGGAGTATGGCTTTGTCTCTCTCCAAAACCCTCACGCCTGTGTTCCTGTCTCAAGAGGTTGGAGTCTTTCTTGGGATAGTATAACTTTTTTCCTATAGGATATGTGGTTATTTTCTGTGGTAATAAAAATAGCAAAACCTTAGCCAGGTGTGGTGGTGCATGCCTTTAATCCCAGTACTCAGGAGGCAGAGGTAGGAGGATTGCTGTGAGTTCGAGGTCAGTCTGGGACTACAGGGTGAATTCAGCCTGTGCTAGAGTGACACCCTACCTTGAAAAACAAAATAAAACAAAACCAAAACAAAACAATAAGAAGGCAAGCCTTACTATACAGCTTTCATTTGCTCCCTGGCAGAGCTGGCCTTACTTTTATTGACTGAGGGGTTTAAGTGTTTAAGTAGAAACAGTAAAGTTCTGGCTGGCACAGAAGGTAAGAAGAACCAAAGAGTTTTATTGAGGAGATAGAATGGAAGAAAAGGAAAGCCACTAGGAAATGAGTGTGACATTCATAGATGGAGGGAAATAAAATGTACTTAGACAGTTTCACTGTCATTGAAGATATAAATGATTATAGAGAAATCAAAACGATGAAGCATTTCCTGTATGTAAGGTTGTGGGCTGGGATGGAGCTCAGTGTAGAGTGCTTGTCCTAGCTCGCATGTACAAGGCCCTCCACAATTAATTAATTAATTAAAATAAGTAAATTATAAAATAAAAATAAACATAAAAATTTATTATATAATCTTTGTTACTGCCTTTTTTTTTTTTTTTTAGTTTTTATATTTTGTTTTTTTTTGCAGTAGGATCTTGCTCTAATTCAGGCTGACCTGGAATTCACTGTGTCCTCTCAGGCTGCCCTCGAACTCAGTTACCCTCCTGCCTCTGCCTCCTGAGTGCTGGGATTAAAGGTGTGTACCACCATGCTCGGCCTTCCTCATGTTTTTATATAACCCGTTCTTTTGTGGTCTGTAATTTTCCAGCAGTCACTATCAATCCCTAGTAACTGGTTATGTTGCTGCTGCTTTGTGGGATCATGTGTCCACCCAGCTTGTGGGTGTTCTGTGCTCAGAGTTAAAATTCTCACAGCTTTTTGGGGCCTAACTGGTGATGCTATCCTAGTGGATTGTCCTTGATGAAGACACTTCTTGATGCTATTTATGTGTGTCTTGATTGTTAAGGGGAGGGAAAGTGAGCTGAAGAAGGAAAAGAAAGACTCATATTTTGTCATAATTAAACCCTAAATCTCTGATTTTATTGTTCTTCCTTCTTAAAATGTAGAAATGCTTGTTCAGTATCTCCCATCGGCAGATCAACAGATACACAAAAAGATCTCCATTTTAAAGGATCATGGCTTTGTAGAGTAAGTGCTTTTCTGCCTTAAAATTATTCCTTGGGGACATTTGGGGGTTTCTATAGGCCTGAGACTGACTGTATGAGCTGACAGGTAGGTGTTGATTAAGCTCCTACTCTTTGTGATAACTGGTTCAGTGTTGTGACAACTCCAATGGAAGACACTTGCTTGACTTGAAGTATGTGCCTGACTGGCCCAGGGTTTGTCTCTGCCATGTGGTCAGGTGGGATGGCATTGGGTCCCATAGGCCAGGCTGGCCTTTAGGGAGGACATCATGGTATACGTCTTGGGCAATGGGATAGACAGGGCCTAGGTTCTTTTTGAGATTTCTTTTCTGGATGAAATCATCTTCTACATATAACCCAGAAGTAGTGTGACAGCAGTTTTCTGGTGGCTCCTCCACTTGATCCTGAATCTTTCTCATTCATCTCACTGTCAGCTAGCTGTGTTGCGTGTCCTCCAGCGCTGGCCCTCAGCCAAATTCAGCCTCATGTTGAACTTGACTGGAACATAGCTTTTACTGTACTATTTTCTGTGACATTACCCATGAATATTTACTCATGTTTCTCCTGCCTTTTTGATCAAGATTGCAGGTAAACTGTTTTGTGTCCTTTTAATAAAAATATTTGACTCCTTAGACATTTGCTATTTATCATGAAGCCCTGAAGTGACAAATTTGTATAACTTGTTTTTCTATTTTAGAAATTTGACATTTGGATGGGATGGGCCATCTTGGAGGTTACTTACAGCTCTTAAGTTGTTATGCCTAGAAGCTGAAAAATTGTAAGTTCTGCATGTGGATATAGCTTTGGGTGCTTGGGGTGGGAGTGTATGGCTTACCTTCTGATCCTCAGCCTGTGAGGAAAATGAAACATTACTATATACTAAGCTGCTGCTTCTTATATGACTTGCCCATGTAACATGCTTTGCTTGTCTGCAGTCCTGGTATTAGGATCATAATCAGAGTACATAGATCTGAGAAATGTCCAGTCTCTGTTTGGATATTTCCTTCTGGAGACCTAATGCTCAAGCCCTGTCAGCTTCGACACTGATCAGAGGCAAGGCTCTGAGTTAGGTGGGTTTTCCCTGGATGCAGGCAGCACCAATGTCTGATCTGGAAGCCCTGATGAAGAGCCCTTGACTTTTCCATGGGGAGGCAGATAAAGGAGCCCCAGTGTGGACATGCTGTGACTCTCAGGGGACTCAGTCAGTCCCTCCCAGAGCTGCATGACAGCACACATGGATGTGCCTGGGCCTGTCAGCAGAGCCGGCTCCATGTTGCTGCTGCCTTGCTCTGAATGGACGAGGGCTTCCTGCAGATGGTGATGCCCACCCCCTCAGCAGGTTCGAGGGTTAGAGATAGCCCTGAGCACAGAGCTGGTTCACAGATGCTGTTGATGTCATGTAGGGTATTTCTTACTTCTCTTGTAGAGACTTGGGAAGTAAAATTTCTCCCTGGTCTCAACACCAGAAATACAGTTGGCCCTTAGACAACAATGGGTTTTACTCTGGAGGCCCACTTACACACAGATTTTTTAAAAAATTTGAAATAATTTGAAAAAAAAGAACTCAAACATGACCAAGTTGTTTAGAAATAAGTTGCAAATAATTAAGAAAAGTGTAGATAAAGAAAATAGGAAAAAATATAGGTAATTATTTTATCACTGATTACCACATGTAGGCAAATAAATTAGAGAAAGTTAAGCCTCATCAAAAGTAATATCATAGTCTTATAGATTACCAATCACATGCTATTCATAGTCAAGAGAAAAGTAAACAGATGTAAGATGAACTATTACTTCATAGCTACATACAGTTAACTCCAGTAAGTGTGCTTCATTGTGCTCCAGAGGAATAGGAAAAGGGTTAATGTATTGTGTGAATACTGTCTTTATTCTTGGAGAGCCTGCTGAAATGATCTTATTGGACATTTTGGTTTTAGCACATGTTGGAAAAAAGTACTTCTTGGTGAAGTAGTTTCAGATAAAAATGAGAAGACAAGTTTGGATGTAGCCCAGAAAATATGCTGTTGTTTAATAGAGGAGTCTACTGCTGCACTCCAAAAGGTATGTTTCTAGACTATTTTGTGCTTTTCTGAAATGAGTATTTTGGTGATGAAGTACTTGTTTTGTGTGTGTTATTAGAGCAGTGCTAAGAATCTTCAATAAATGGATGTATTGTAGTTACTGTATTTGACTGTGTTAATATATATATAAACCTAAAATTTTTTTCTTTCTAAGTTATATATATATATGCATATACCTATATAGATACATTATGCATGACACTGCTTTGATATATGCACATTGTTGAATTGGTTAGTTAAGCTATTTAACATGCATTACCTCACATATGTTTGTGTGATACAAATTCTTTTTTGTTTGGATTGTGTGTATGTATGTGTAATATGTGGTTTGGTGTATGTACCTGTGTGTGCACATGCACACACCCCGTACCACACCCTGTGTACATGTTTGTGAGGCAAGAGGATGCCCTTCTCTATTGCTCTTCTGGTTTGCAGAAGATAGTATCTCACTGAGCCTGGAGCTCATATGATTTTATTTTTGTCAAACTGGCCAACAAACAAGCCCCAGTGATTGTCCTGTCTCCAACCCCCTCAGCCCTGGGGTCACAGGCATGTATGGATATAGGGGATCAAACTCAGGTCCTCAAGCTGTTCAGCAAGCACTTTTATCTGCCAAGCCAACTCCCCAAGCCATCTACTTTCTTAGCAATTTTCTTTAAAAAAATATTTTTTGCTGGGTTTGGTGGTGCATGCCTTTAATCCCAGCACTTGGGAGGCAGAGGTAGGAGGATCACTGTGAGTTTGAGGTCAGCCTGAGACCTGAGACTACATAGTGAATTCCAGGTCAGCCAGGGCTAGAGTGAGACCCTAAAACAAAAGCAAAACAAAACAAAAGTTATTTATTTGCAAGCAGAGAGAAGGAGGGAGAAAGAGAGAGGGGGAGATGGATGGACATGCTAGGGCCTCTTGCTGCTACATAGGAACTCCAGATGTAGGAACCACTTTGTGCACCTGGCTTGATGTGGATACTAAGGAATTGAACCTGGGCCATTGGGGTTTGCAAGCAAATGCCTTTAACCTCCGAGCCATCTCTTCAGCCCCACTTTCTTAGCAATTTTCATGTTCACATTATGAATATTGTCATCAGCTGCAGTCACCAGGATGCACAGTAGATCTCTGGAATTTGTTCCTCCTGATGCTGATGCTTTATGGCCTCTGAGTGATGCCTCCTCCAGCCCCATTACCTGCTAATCGTGGCTCTGCTGTCGATTTCCAAGAGTTCAGCTCTTTCATGCCCTGCATACAAGTGAGAACCTGTGAGTTTTCACTTTATGTGCCTGGCCTGTTGCATGGAACCTAGTGCATCTAGGTTCATCCATGTCGTCACAGATAACAGGGTGCCCTTTCACTTCCGCCCTTTTGCGATTACTAGGAGTGAACCTAGAGCCTTACACCTTCCGATTTACATCTCCAGCCCTCGTTTCTTTTGGAGATTATATTCCATCATCTAGCAGGTGTACCACATCTTCTTTACTCGTCCGTTGTTAGACACTCAGCTTGATTCTGTGTCTTTGCTTCATGTTTCAGCAGGTAGTACTTACAGGTTCTCACCTGTATGTGGGACCTGAAAGAGCTGAACTCTGGAAGTCAGGTTCAGAGTCGTGGTTACTAGATAATGAATGGGGCTGGAGGAGGGATGGAGACGAGGTTAGTCAGAAGACACACACAAAGATATATTTTTTTGAGGTAGTATTTCACTCTAGTTCAGGCTGACTTGAAACTCACTCTGTAGGCCTAGACTGGCCTCAAA
>PVHP010033085.1:0-19783 GCA_004024765.1 Zapus hudsonius | reverse complement strand
AGCCTGATTTTTCTCTGCCACTTCTGCAGGGTTCCTGGCTGACCCTCGACCCTCACCCTGATGGTCAAGGGTATGATGGGACAGGTTGAGAGGACTAGGTCCATCTTTCCTCTGAGCTGCCACCACACGATAGTCCTGAGAAGCTAAGGCGCCAACTACCCGCTGGACCTCGAGGTCGGTGTCTGGGGTCCCTCGGTGTGCAGGCACTGCCACCTCCACTCGTGGAGTCTGAGAACCTGAAAACAACTGTCCATCCACCACACATTCTACCACTGGCACTAGTCCTCCTTGGCCTTCACCCTTGCTGCTGGGGGAGTCAAGGGCTTCACTTTCCCGTCTTACTAAATTCCGCTGTCTCTGTCCTCCATTGGCAGCAGCTGCTTCCAGAGCAGACTGGCTCTCCTGAGGGTTAAGCACTGGGCTGGCGCTTACTGGAGAAGTTTCATGCAACGTATATCCAGCAGGTAACCTAGACATTTGATAATAAATGGGCATCCGGCCTGGAGCAAGATCCAGTGGCTGAGTACTTGAGTGATGAGGCAACTGCCCGGGTGGGGATGTGGCAGTAGGGGCTTTGTTAAATGAGTGAGCTGGGGATGAAGCCTGGGGGGGAGGAGTGGCTTCTTCTGCCAGGAGCGAGGCATATGGCACAAAATGTGGAAGGTGAGAGGTGGCAAGGCTGGCAGAAGGAGAAAGGAGGGGACTAGGTAGGAAATTAGGTGGCACAGCATAGGGAAGGCTATAAGGAGGTCCGATAAACTGCAGTGAGGTGGATGGGAGCTGAGCATAGTGGACTGGGGGATAGTGGATTCCTGGATGTTGAATCAGAGAAGATGCTACATTGAACGTGGGGGCCAAAGGGCTCATGTTCACCACAGATGGGAGGCCAGTTGGTGAGAAGGTGGCAGGTGGCACCGCCACCTTATACAGCATGCCATACTGGTCTACTGTCAGACCAGTAATGGCCTCAGCTCCATCACCCCCAAGGTTGACTCTGGCTCCAGCCTGGCTCTGCCCAGCCACCACGACCCCTCGGGACCATTCAGAGGCATCACTGGAAGGTGTGTGGTTTGTGGAACAGCTGGTAGTTCTCCCCATATCCTCGCTGGTCACAGGGAGGTCTCGTTTCTTTGGTGGAAGGCATTCCTGACTCCTCTCATGAACAGGTTTCATATTGCTCTGTGGTGTTCCTGGAGCCGGGAAGGGGTTCACTTGCTCCTTGGGGCATCAGAAGGGACTTCTCTCTGGCGTCCCTGCACCCCTCTCTGCTGTTGGCTGGGGTGCCCACATCTGCTAGGGAACAAATCAGAGGCAAAGAAAAGTAACCTAGGGAACCAAGTCAAAGGAAATATCAAGAATTGTGCCCAGGGAGGAAAGATGTAACACTGAATAAGCGAGGTGTGAGAAAAAGGCAATCAAGGAGGGTAGTTCCTCACTCATCAGCCTAGGATGGGAACAACCACACAACGAGGTACAATGATGAGCATTCAAGATGTATAAACCTGATGACTCCATGGCCTCTCCACCAACAGCTTCTGGATTAGCCATGCCTCTCATGAGGCCCTTGACTCTTCTGTCTTCTTCCTTAAGAGGGGCTTTGAGTACTTGGTCTTGGCTGGTGGTTCTCCTCTTTCCTAAATTTTTCCTTTTGCTACTAATGTGGCATCTTTTCCCCTGAATATATGACCTCATTCTCGCTTCCTTTCCCTAGCCTAATTTGGGTTATGATCTCACCTACTCTCATCTCTTCTACCCGAGACTGGCTAAACTCCTGTCTTCCTTCGCTTCTTGGCATTAGTAACTCAATAACTCATAAGGTCCCATTTCTCCAAGCATGCCTGTCAATTTTCTATTTTAGGTGTGCAATGATTCACAAGAAAGCCCTCTCTCCCCTTTCTCTTATTGTCATCTTTTACAATTGCTTTTATTCATTGTCAAAAAAGCATCTTTTTGAAGTTGACATGGTGGCACAAGTCTCTAATCCCAGGACTTGGGAGGTAGAAGCAGGAGAATCAGGAGTTCAAAGTTATCCAGAGCTACATAACAAGTTTGAGCAGTCTGGGCACATGAGATCCTGTTTCCTCACTCTTACCCCCAACCAACCACCAAAATAAATCATATTTTTGGTATGAACATTTCAATGTATATGAACTTTAATTTACTTTTCCCAATCAGGTTATAATCTGTTCTGTTTTTCATTGTTGTATCCTGGTTTTTCTGCAATAAGAAATCCAAAGTGCTTGTATTACCTGAGCTTCTGGTAGTGCTTCTGAGCAGCTGTAGTAAGTATCCTCCCCCCTGACCTGGGAGTCTAGAAGACACAAACAAGGATGGATTAAGGAGGAGCCTGACCTTTCACTTTCCCTAGGGTCATCATCAAAGGTAACATCACATTCACCCAGACTGACCAGGCAACTGAAAAAAAAAAAAAAAAGTCTCAAGTTTTAATTTGTAAGACAATTATCCTAAAAAAATTTCCATGTGTCAAATTCCATTGTTTTCCTTAACACCATATTCTTCATTCTCTACCCAATTCCTCAAAGGTTAAACTGTAAAATGCATAAATAAAAATGGAAGATGTAATATTGTTTTCATGTGAACAATGGGAAGCAGAGAGTTTCACCTGTATTAAGTTATTTAAATAAGGTGGTGGCACTAGAGGTAAAAGAATTATTTATGTTTCTGGGGCAGAAAAAGAGGTCAAGCGGGAAGTCATATTTACAGTTTTCCAGAGTTTTAAAAAAAAGGCTCCCGTGTGTTTATGTGTGTAAAATTCTCTGAGTGACAACTTTATATACCAAGTACTGAATGAAGTATGACAGAAACTGAGAATATTACTTTGATCTTCATACAGCTAACAAGAAAAACAAAACTACAACTAAGCTATCAATATCTGGTTCCACACTTGCCAGAAACATCAAGCACGCTAAGAGCAGAGCTTGAGCGAGGGAACGAAGGAAGCAATGCTGATGAGTACTCTGAGATTCTGTCAAAGCCCCACAGAGCACTGTAAACCTCAATCCAAACAGAAGCAGCAATATCTTTTAATGATGGCATGATGTGGGAGAGAACCCAAAAGGTGGGAAAACAAATTCCTATTCCCACACATAAATCACACAGTGTGCATTAAGCCATGCATTCCTTCTTCACCCGCAGCTTAAGTGACTGAAAAGCACTTCACTTTCTTCCTCATCTCCGACAGAAATTGGGGTCCCATCTTCCCTCCAAGAATGATGCTTTGCTCTGGGCAGATAAAACACCGAAGAAAACTTGCTTCTACATCAGAGGGTTTAGCAAACTAATAACTCTAAATACAAAAGGTCTGCCACCCCCCGCCCCCAACAAGAGACAGCCAAGCCTGTGTTCCCACAAAATCGAAAAGCTGAGCTTCTGAAGCGTCTTTAAGAGAGTTTCTC
This sequence comes from Zapus hudsonius, assembly GCA_004024765.1. Lineage (NCBI taxonomy): Eukaryota > Metazoa > Chordata > Mammalia > Rodentia > Dipodidae > Zapus > Zapus hudsonius. The sequence goes on along the minus strand of PVHP010033085.1, from coordinate 16,367 downwards.
AAGGGAAAGACAAAGCTTGTGAACCCAACTAAGCTAAGGGGTGAGAAGAACCTTTCTAGCGGGCTGCCAACAAAGCCCCGCATCTCGTGAGGGTCAGAATCCAGAGGCTGCACCGTGGGAGACCCGACCGGGAGCAGAAGCTTAGCACTGCGAGGGGGTACGGCTCCCCGCCATCTCTCAATCCTCGCTCCAACAAGGCTAAGCCCGGGAATGGGGGCTCCTGGGGGTCGGCCTTCCAGCCGCGGGGCGGAGGCGAGGCCCCGCAGGGGACGCTTCCTTGTTTTGGGGGCCCTTTCCCGCCCCAAGGGCTCGGACATCCTGGCCGAGGGGAGCCGCCGGGTCTGCAGCCGCCTTCGGGGCGGGCGGGAAAGAAGGCGTGCGGCGTCTCGGTCCGGCCTCGCTCGCTCGCTCGCTCGGTCTGCGGTTAGGGGCCCCGGGCCGTGGGGTAACGGGCTCCCGGGGGCCACTTGTCTGGAACTCCGAGCCAGGCCCGTGTGGCCTCGGGCCTCCCGCGGTCTGCGCTCCCGGCGACACTCACCGGCCCATCTCACAGAGCTCCCCGGGCTCCTCTCGCTCGTCCCGGAGCCGCCGCAGCCGCGGCCGCCGCCATCCCCGGCCCCGGAGCCGCCCCACACCCAACGCCCCCCCCAGCTGGGCGCCCGGAGATGGCGTCACGCGCGGCCCGCCCCCGGCGCGGAGAGTTTGCGTCACGGCCGAAGCGGGGAGTGAGTCCCAGAGGACGCTGGACAGTCGCCCCGTGCGTCCAGCGCCCCCTCTGGTGGAAAAGGGAAGTCCTTTCCCTGACTTGGGGACGGATGAATGGAGCTGGGCGGCGCCCCCTGACCCTGACCCTGACCTTGCAAGGACCTTTCCACGGCCCGAAATTCTGGTACCTAAACCCAACTGCCTGGACTTCTGGTGCTGACTCATGAAGCCGCTGGACTGTAGCCGCCCAGAAGAGTAAGGAGAGCTTTCCCGGAGACCCAGAGTTAAGAACCCTAGAAAGTCAAAAAATAGTTCCGAGGTGAATTAAGGAGTGGATCCTATGCAGGACGTCGAGAAGAGTGAAGGAATGAGATCTGAAAGTTTGCAGGGAGTGAGGGGAAGCGGCTTACTTTAAAAGTAAGTTGGTTTAGGCTTAACTACTGGATGACATTCTCAGACATTCATGCCAAATTATGTCATTGACTTCATATTCACATGAGCCGCTAGTTGATTGGCATAAGTGAAAGAAATAGTTGATTATGACGGATTTAGGCTTTTTGTTATTTTTTGTTGTTCTTGTTTTTTTAATGTTTTAATTTTTTAAATATTTTATTTATTTATTTGAGAGAGAGAAAGAGGCAAACACAGAGAAAGAATGGGCACATTAGGGCCTCCAGCCACTGCAAATGAACTCCAGACACATGCGCCCTCTTGTGCATCTGGCTTTATATGGGCACTGAGGAATGGAACTCTGGTCCTTCTGCATTGCAGGGAAACGCCTTAACCGCTAGGTCATCTCTTCAGCCCAATATTTTAAAGTTTTATTTACAAGGAAAGGGGGTGGGGGAATGAGCATGCCAGGGCCTCTTGCCACTGCAAATGAACTCTAGACACATGCGCCATTTTGTGCATTTGGCTTTATGTGGGTACTGGGGAATTGAACCCAGGCCATCAGGCTTTTCAAGCAAGTACCTTTAACGTTGAACCACTCTCCAGCCCTTGTATTTTAATTTTTTTTAATTTTTTTTTTGGTTTTTCGAGGTAGGGTCTCGCTCTAGTCCAGGCTGACCTGGAATTCACTCTGTAGTCTCAGGCTGGCTTCAAACTCACAGCAATCCTCCTACCGCTTCCTCCCGAGTGCTGGCATTAAAGGCGTGCACCACCACACCCGGCTAAAATTATTTTATTTATTTGCAAGTAGAGAGAGAAAGAAGAAGGAGAAGAATGGGCACACCTCTGCAAACAAGCTCCAGATGCATTCGCCACTTTTATTCATCTGGCTTTATGTGGGTACTGGGGAATTGAACTCTGGTCCTTAGGTTTTGTAAGCAAGTGCCTTAACCACTGAGTCATCTCTCCAGGCCCCTTGTATTGTTTTTTTGAGACAAAATCTTATGTAGCCCAAGTTGGTCTTGAACTTACTATGTAGCTGAAGGTGAGCTTGAACTCTTAATGTTCCTTCCTTCCTCCACCTCCCAAGTGCTGGGATCACTGGTATAGACACCACACTTGATTTCATGTTCAGATAACAACTATATTGAAAAAAGTATCTATATGTATTTTGTGGGGGAAAATAGAAAAAAAGTTGGAGGCAGTGAATATTAGATTCTGAGGAATTTTTTCTTTTTACTGTCTATTCAAAAAATAGCTTAATTTTTTGATTAAAAAAATACTGGTGGTCCCTGCAGAGAATGACGGGATGAACAAGGGACCCACAGCCACAGCCATTCAATCAACACAGGATAAGCCAGGGGTACAGAAACCAACAATTTTCAACACAAAGCCCCCTAAGTGCACAACATTAAAGCAGCCTTAATACTCACCCACCACAACTCAGGGAACTGAGTGGAAGAGGGGGCGGAAATGTGAGAGCCATGGTGGGGGAGACTATCCAGAGGCATGGCACCCCTCAGTAACAACACACTTGGGCCAAGAGAACCAGGCTGAGTACTAGGCTATCCATGGTCCCCTGCCACAAGGACTGATCCAGACGACCCATGGAAGAGGATATCCAGCTGATTAGGGATGGGGAGGGGGGGCATTGGGGAATTGGGGATAACAACTCATTGTTTGCCCACTAAATAATGTAACTCATTATGGTCAATAAATATATATATATATATATATATTAAAATTAAAAAAAATACTGGTGGGGCCAAGGAGATGGCTTAATTGGCAGAGTAGTTGCGATTCAAGCATGAAAACCTGACTTTCAGTCCCCAGCACTCACAAAGCTGGGCATGACAAGGTGTGCCTTTCATCAACACCAGAGATAGAAGGATTCCCTAGGGTTTGCTGACTAGCTAGCCTAGCTCACTTAGTAAGCTATAGGTTCAGTGACAGATCCCAGCACTTGGGAGGCTGAGGTTAGAGGATCACTGTAGGTTTGAGGCCAGCCTGGGACTACAGGGTGAATTCCAGGTCAGCCTGGTCTAGATGGAGATTCTACCCCCCCCATCTCTCTTCTATCTCTTTGCTTGCAAATAAATAAATAAATATGTTTTTAAAAAACAACTAATATAGAAACTCTCTGAACATCTGACCATCCAGGTAGATTTAAGGTCAAGATGTATACTCGGAGAGTTGTTTTTCATTAAAGTTGAAATGGTAGACACAGATACAAGCAAGCAGTGCACATACACACATACACACACAAACACACACACACACACACACACACACACCATTTTTGGCTACCAGCCATTAACACAATGATGTAATGCAAAGGTGTGTCTGTTGAAAACACAGAATGCTCTGATTGGTAAATGAAGTGATCTCCTGATTTGGTTATGTTGCCCCAAAAGGGTGACTCTTATCTCCTCTGTACCCTGTACCCTATTCCAGGATTCTTCTTTACTTCAATCAATCATTTTCTTGGTGACACATATTGGCTGTAGGAAGTCTTCTCTAAAAATCTGTACTCTTCTCTGTAATCAAGATAATTCCAGATGTGTTATTTGTTGGGGGGTCACGGACCCCTGACCCCTGCGGTTAGCCCAAGTCTCACTGGCCAGCAGGAGAAAGGGCTCAATCGGGGAGAGGTGAGGTGATTGGGGAGAGGTGAGGCAAATGGTAGGATAGATACACACAACCGGGAGAAATGTCGGGCAAATCTCACTTTATTGGGTATCCAAAGCCTCTTTTATAACCACAGGCTGCATTGTTCTGCCTATGCCTCTTAAGCAATAGGATTTAAACTTTTTGGTGGGAGCCAATCAGCAGAGTATAGCACAGCAAAGTATGCCTCCCTAGGGTGCATTGTTTTACAGCCAATCAGCAGGGTAGTTGGTTACATCACCAGTAAAGTGGAACCTAACAAGCAGGAACAAAGCTTACCAGCTACACAGGAACTCAGCAATCGGGGAAAAAAGCGTATTCTAAAACTTAGCTTATGCCCAAACATGGAGGTAATCAAGATGTCCTTCAGCTAGAGAATGGATAAACTGTGTGTTGCATCCGGAAAAAAAAAACAAAACAAAACAAAAAACCAAAAAAAAAAACCTTAGCTTAAGGTTGCTCACAGTCAGGCTGGGGCCCAACAGTTATTATGTTGATTTATTAAGTTAACTGAAGGGTTAACCAGATGGCTCAGTGGGTAAGAGCACTTGTTGTGCAAGCATGAGGACCCGAGTTCAATCCCCAGCACTCAGATAAAGAGCCTGTAATCTCTGCACTGAGGTGGGCAGAGACAGGAAGTACTGCTGGGGATTCCTGGCCAGCTAGTCTAACCAAAAATCAGGATGCTTCAGGATCAGTGAAAGATTCTGTCTCCAGGAAATAAGACTTCCTTTGGTTTCAGCATACATGCATAGGGCACATGCACATACACACACACACCTAACAATTTTAAATCATCCTGAAATCTTTCTTTTCTTTTTTTTCCAATATTTTTATTTATTTGCAAGTAGAGAGAGATAGAAGAGAAACAGAGAGAATGGGTATACCAGGATTTAGCCATTGCAGATGGACTCCATATGCATACGCCACTTTGTGCATCAGGCTTTACATAGGTACTGGGGATTCAAACTTGGGTCACAAGTACTTTAACCACTAAGCCATCTCTCCAGGCTAACCTGAAATCTTTCATTCCTTTTTTTTTTTTTTTTGAGGCAGGGTCTCATTCTAGCCCGGGCTGACCTGGAACTCACTCACTCTATAGCTCCAGGCTGGCCTCAAACTCATGGTGAGCCTCCTTCCACCTCCTCCCAAGTGCTAGAATTAAAGGCATACACCACCATGCCAGGCTAGGGTCTTATATAGGTAACTGACTCAATAAGTAGTCATTAAAACATCACAATTGTCTCTAGCTGAGAGATTTTCCTTGCTAATTCATTTGTTCCATTTTCTCACTTCTACCTTTTCTCTTTAGTGATCTATCTTTAATCTCTGTCATTTAGAAGTCCTTCATTCTCTTCCACTGTTTTTTTTAAAATTTCCACTGAGTTTTAAGAACTACTGAATCCAAGAAGTATCTTTTAAGGTATTTGGGTCATTTGGGAACTGAGAAGTTGGACTTCAATCTGTCTTATCCACTTCCCATTCCCCAACTATTTACTGAATGCTTTTGTTGTGAGGAGATGGAATTCTCGTGATGGGAGAGCTTGAAGGACTCCAGTGGATGGTAAACAAGAGCAAACCTTGCTATGCTGGTTATTCCTCTCCCTAAGCAGGCAGGAGTTTGAAGTATGCTCCCCATGTTACCTAGCTCCTTGCAGCAGATCTGCAGTACCATCAAAGGACACTCAGATAACTATTCCAACTCTATTGGACATTAGAGATCAAACCAGAGAGAAGCCTAGCATGTGGTCAAAACAAGAGGAGTAGGTGGCTTGGGTGGATGTTTTCATACTGCCACATCTTCCTGCTTCTATTCCCAAGCATGTAAATTATTTTTGATCACCAATGACAAAAATGACTAATCCCAAGTATACACTGATTTGTTTAGTGAGTTTACCTTTCTCTAAAATGCATTGGTTCCTGGTATAAGATTATCTTTTCAGGGCTGCAGAGATGGCTCAGCAGTTAAAGGCTCTTGTTTGCAAAACCTGACAGCCTGGGTTTGATTTGCCAGTACCCATACAAAGTCATATGCACAAAGTGGTGCATGCATCTGGAGTTTGTTTGCAGTGGCAGGAGGCTCTGGCATGCCCATACTTTCTCTCTCTCTCTCTTTCTCTCTGCTTCACTCGCTCTCTCAAATTAATTAACTAATTAATTAATTTCTTAAAAAGATTTTTTCAAAAGCTTTTCTCAGTGTAGATATAGGCTACTTTTTAAGGTTCTCTCTTCTCTATCTTCTCTCTGTAGCTCTGTGTACTTGTTTCCAATGTTATGTGACCTAGCCAGATTCCAGAGGGGATTTCCCTTTTACATTCATTAATATTTTGTTTAGAAGGAGGTCTTGTAATATCTCCCTTAGTGATGGATCTGTCCTTTGGGGAAGGAGATCTCCCTCTCTTGTCTACTTCCTCAGATGCTTGCCAAAGACTCTGAATATTTTGTAGAAACTACCTGCAAAACTCTCAAAGGTTGCAGTAAAATACTGATAAGCTGATCTTGGTGGCTCATACCTGAAATCCTAGCACTTGGGAGGCTGAGGAAGGAGGATTGCCTTAATTTTGAGTCTAGCCTGGGCAAGTTCAAGGCCTGCCTGGGCTACATAGTTCAAAGTCAGTCAGGGTTATATAACAAGACACTGTCTCAAAACAAACAAACAAACAAAAAAACTAATCCCTCCCAACAAACCCTCTAATGATTACAATAAACTGAAGGAACCCTACCTTTGCCCCCCCCCCCTTGGTTTTTCAAGGTAGGATCTCCACCTAGCCCAGGCTGACCTAGAATTCACTATGTAGTTTCAGGGTGGCCTTGAACTCATGGTGATCCTCCTACTTCTGCCTTCTGAGTTCTGGGATTAAAGGCATGTGCCACCACGCCTGGCTAACCCTAACTCTTATTTGATTTACAAAACTCTTATCAGGTCAATTGGTCAATAGAGAAGCAAGTGCATTCAAGCCATTGCTGAGCCACCAGAAATTCTTTACAGGGAGCTGGTTAAATTAATGAAATTTATGTGGGGAATTCAGGATCCTTGTGATACTTATACTTCCTTCTTGCTCTGAGATATTTGCTCAGGACTTGTGATCTGCTATGTCTTGTGGTGAGGTAATGTTCAACTCTAGCATCAAAGCTGATTGCCTTCAGGTTAAATGACAACTGTTATCAATAGCCTGAAACTCCTGGGAGGGAAGTGGAAGAAAAGGTAAGTACTTCAAGCAGGCTGCAAGCTGCCTCTCAGGTCATTGTGAAATCCTCAAGGTGATGTATCTTCTAAGATCTCACTTAGCAGTTGTGGAATTTAAAGAAATGTTTCTGACCTTTGGGAATGTGATAGTTGATATTATGGTGACCCACTTCTTTCAAAGGTCTCCAACGATTGCTCTATATCTTGACTGGATCAACACCAGCACACTGATTCTAATAGCTTACTAGAGTTTTGCAATATGTTGCCTTTGGGGAAAACAGCGTAAAGGGACTCCTGCTCTCTCAGTATCATTTCTTACATCACGTGGAATTCACGTGAATCTATAATTATCTCAAAATAAAGAAAATTTAACTAATAAAGTTTCCAAAGGTCTGAAAGCATTAAACTATGTCCATATGTGTGTGGCCAGGCATGCATGTGAGGAGGCCAGAAGAGAACATCAAGCAGTCTTCATCTGCATGCTTCCTTGACACAGAGCTGCCATTTTTGGTCAGACTGGCTGACCATTAAGCCCCGTTGATTCTCCTGTCTCTTGTTTCCCATAGGACTGGGGTTACAGGTATGCACAGCCACGACTAGCTTTTTACACTGTTACCAAGAATTGAACTCAGGCTTTCTCAGGCCCTCATGCTTATATAAGACCTGCTGAGCTATTTCCATAGCTCTATGGGCTGCGTTTGAACTATTTTATATTTTCACACAAATTCTGCCACATCATTTATTCAGCACTATCAAAGTATAATTTAATTCTTGAATATTTAATTGAAGAACATCTTATCTGTCACCTGTGTTTAGGAAACAACCACTGTTCATCTAGGAGTGGTAGTACACACCTGTAATCCAGCACTCAGAACGCTGAGGTAAAGTGGATCATGAATTTGAGGCCAATTTGGGCTATATAGCAAGATTTTGTCTCCAAAAAAAAAGCAAACAATTTTTTAAAATCCAGAACCAAAAGTAGCCCCCAAAACAAACAAACAAAAAAAAACCTTTGGAGCTGGGCGTGGTGGCACACGTCTTTAATCCCAGCACTGGGGAGGCAGAAGTAGGAGGATCACCATGAGTTCAAGGCCACCTTGAGACTACATAGTGAATTCCAGGTCAGCCTGGGCTAGAGGGAGACCCTACCTCGAAAAAAAAAATCTTTGGGGCTGGAATGGATAAATTGCTTACTGCTCAAACTAAAGTATCTGAGTTCCATTCCTAGCCCCCATGGAAAAATCCAGAAACCCAGCTGATAACAAGATGTGAAGCAGAGACTGGGGAATTTCCCAGAAGCTCCAGAAGAGCCAGTAACAAAGAGCAGAGCAGAAGGAGAATCTAGAGCAAGGAACCCTGCCTCACATGATGTGGATGGGCAAAGACCAACCTGAAGGTTGTCCTCTACCTCCTCCAATTGTGTACTATGGCATGTGTACACCCACACTCGCCCCCCCATACATGAACACATGCACACATAAATAAATGATAATTTTTTTCAAAACCTCAATTGTTCTACAAAGTTGTCTAATTCGGTTAGATAGGAATCAAAATTTGAAAAACAGTCTCTCCACTTCATAAATTCATCAAATGAACACAACTTGAGGTGCTGGCAATGTGGCTCAGTGGCAGAATGTTTTCCTAGCATGTACACAGCCCTGGGTTTTGTCACCAAACACTGGGAATTTTTTTTTGTTTGTTTTTCAAGATAGGGTCTCCCTCTAGTCCAGGCTGACCTGGAATTCACTATGTAGTCTCAGGGTGGGCTTAAACTCACGGCAATCCTCCTACCTCTGCCTCCCGAGTGCTGGGATTAAAGGCATGCGCCACCATGCCCTGCTGGAAAATTTTTTTTGTTAATTTAAAATTTGTTTCATCTAGGGCTGGAGAGTTGGCTCAGCAGTTAAAGGTACTTATTTGCAAAGCTTGATGACCTGGGTTTGATTCTCCAGCATCTATATAAAGCTCGATCCATCCAAGTGGTGCATACATCTGGCATTTGTTTGCAGCACATGGGTGTGTGAGTGTGTGTGTGTGTGTGTGTGTGTGTGTGTGTGTGCGTTCATTAATTAAATTTAACCAGACACAAAGGAGAGCTTCCTCAACCTGAGGGAACTAAAAGAGGAATAGAAGGCAGTTTAAGAGTGGGAGCAAGAGGCCAGAATGAAGCAAGAAGAAAAAGTGATGCAGAAGAGGGCAATGAGCCAAGGAACGCAGAAAGCCACTGGAAAGGGCACTGCCCTGCCAACACCTTGACTTAAGACATTCCTCCCAGAACCAGAAGAGAATAAATGTATGTTATTTTAAGCCAAAATATGTGGGTTTTTTTTTCTCGAAGCAGAATCTTACTAGGCTGGCCTTGAGCTCATGGCAGTCCTCTTACCTCAGCCTCTTGAGTGCTGGGACTAAAGGCATGAGCCACTTTGCCTAGTCTAAGAGGTTGTTTTAATGAAAAAAACATTTTTTTTGAGATACTGGAGATAGAACCCTACCCTCGGACAAGTTCTTTACCACTTACCTACTTCCCAAGCTAAATAAATATTTGACTGATCCAATAAAGAAAAAAATACATATTTATAATATATTAAATAACTTTTTTGAGACAAGGTCTCGTATGGCTCAAACTGGCCTTGAACTTTATATGTATCCTAGGCTAGCCTTGAACTCCTCATTTTCCTGCCTCAGTCTCCCAAGTTCACCATCTTCCATGTGATGTTTTGAGATATGTATATATTGTCAAAATCAGGGGCAACTGTATATATTTCCTCAAACACTTATCTTTATGAAAACATTCAAAATCTTTTCTTTTAGCTTTTTTATAAATATTTTTTAATTTATTCATTTTCAAACAGAGAGACAGAAAGAGAGAGAGAGAGAGAGAGAGAGAGAGAGAGAGAGAGAGAGAGAGAGGGAGAATGTACCAGGGCCACCACCTTGTGGGTCTGGCTTATGTGGGTACTGGGGAATTAAACCCAGGGCCTTAGGTACTGGAGGCAAGTGCCTTAACCACTGAGCCATCTCTCCAGCCCTCTTAGCTTTTAAACAATTTCTATTTATTTACTTATTTATTTATTTTGGTTTTTCAAGGTAGGGTCTAGCTCTAGCTCGGGTTGAACTGGAATTCACTATGTAGTCCCAGGCTGGCTTTGAACTCACATCAGTCTTCCTACCTCTGCTTCCCAAGTGCTGATTAAAGGTGTGTGCCACTATGCCCAGCCTTTTAGCTTTTCAAAATACATAGTACATTATTATTTATAGTCACCCTACTGTGCAATATGACACCAGAAACATATCAGAAAGGGCTGAGGCTACAGTTCAATAGAAGAGCACTGGTCTAGCATGGAGGATACCCTAGATTCAACTCCACATATTGCAAAAAAAAAATGTCTGGAGAGATGGCTCAGCAGTTAAAGTGCTTTCTAGCAAAGCCTGGTAGCCTGGTTTTGGTTCCTCAGTACCCATGTAAAGCCAGATGCACAAAGTGGCACATGCATTAGGAATTCATTTACAGTGGTGGGGGGTCCTGGCATGCCCATTCTCATTTCTCTCGCTCTCTCTCTCTCTCTTTCTCTCTCTCTCCCTCTCTCCCTCCCTCCCTCCCTCCCTCTGTCTCTCAATCTCTGCTTGCAAATAAATATTTTAAAAATATTTATTTGTAAACAGAGAGATATTGAGAGAAGAGAGACAGAATGGGCATGCCAAGGCCTCCAGATGCATCTGCCACTTTGTGCATCTGGCTTTACATGGGTACTGGGGAATTGAACCCAGGTCTTTAAGCTTTGAAGGCAAGTGCCATAACTGCTGAGCCATCTCTCTAGTCCTAAATAAATAAGAAAATTTTCCATTCAATTTAAAAGAAGGCATAGTAGAACATGCCTATAATCCTAGCACTTGGGAGGTAGAGGCAAGAGGATCAGAAGTTCAAGGTCATTTGCTGCCAAATAGTGAATTTGCTGCCAACCTGGACTACATGAGACGGATCAAAAATCCAGAAAAAGAAAATGAAAAGTTGGGCTGGAGAGATGGCTCAGCGGTTAAGGCACTGGTCTCCAGTGCCTAAGGCCCCAGGTTCAATTCCCCAGGACCCACATAAACCAGACCCACAAGATGGTGGCCCTGGTGCTCTCTCTCTCTCTCTCTCTCTCTCTCTCTCTCTCTCTCTCTCTCTCCCTTTCTCTGTTTGAAAATGAATAAAATATAAAAAAAGAAAATGAAAAGAAAACTCTAGAACACACACGAGAATAGCTTACCCTTATCTAACCATAGTTTAGTACCTCTATCTAAGCTTCTATCTTCTCATAATTTAGTGCCCATCAATTCACCTTTCCGTCAATCCCTCCCTCCCTCCTACTCTCTCAGACTCCAGTAATCCCATGAGATCAACTTGCTTAAATTTCACATGGCTGAAAGCTGTGATTGCTTTGATAATCTCCTTGTACACTTACGTTTGTAATGCAAGAATGACTGGCTCTCACATTTTTATCTGCTTGTTTAGAGACAGGGTCTCCTGTAGCCCAGGATGGCCTCCAACTCTCTATTTTTCCCAAGGTGGCCTTGAACTCTGATCCTCCTGCCTCCATTTCCTAATTGCTGGGATTACAGGCCTTTGCCACCACATCTGGATTCTGACACTTCTTTTAAAGCCTCACCAATGGCCAGATGTGACAGTGCACACCTATAATTCCAGCACCTGGGAGGAAAGGACAGAAATTCAAGGCAAAGTCTACACAGTAAGTTACAGGCCAGGAAGGGCTATATAGTGAGACTCTGTCTCAAAAAAAAAAAAAAAAATCAGGGGAGGCGTTTGGGGATGTGGTTTAGTTAGTAGCTTACTTACTTAGCATGCATGGTGCCTGACATCACATTTAAAAAAACTGGGCATGGTAGTACATATCTGTAATCCCAGTTCTTGGGAGGTAGAGGCTGAAGGTTCATTAGTTCATGGCTATCATTTGCTATATAGCAAGTTCAAAGCCAGCCCAGACTATATGAGACCCTAATTTGAAAAAAGATAAGTGATAACCTGGTATATGATAAACACCATTCATGGCCCCTGTAGGATGAGGCTAAATTTATAGATCTCTGATATAGAGCCTTGTATAGCTGCAAGTTTTAGTCTCAGCGAGAATTTCTTTTGCTCTAATATGTGTGTGTTGTCGCTTCTCAAGTAATAAATAAAGCTACTTTTCTTTATCTGAACTTTTGGTCAGTAACTGTAGTTTTTTAGTGTGCAAGCAGGAAAGATATCCTTTGAAGCCAGGTCTCAAAGCTCTGGAAGGACTCAAAGGTCTGCCTTTCCTGAGCATAGATATCATTGATGGAACAGCCCTTGGGGGGCTGGAGAGATGGCTCAGTGGTTAAGGTGTCTGCCTGTAGAGCCCAGCGACCTTGGTTAGATTTCCCAGTATCCACATAAGCCAGATGCATAAAGTTGCACATGCATCTGGAGTTTGTTTGAAATGAATGTATGCCCTGGCATGCCCATGCCCATTCTCTCTCTCTTCTCTCTCCCTCTCCCTCTCCCCTCTCTCTCTCTGATTGCAAATAAACAAATAATTTTTTTAGACATCCTTGGTGTAGTTACAAGTAGCATGGACCTCACAAATCAGCAATCTATCAGCCAGGCAGAAAAATGTTGAAAGTCTGTATCAAGTGTCCAGTGAACAGTGGCATTTTGAGAGAGATCTTGAGCTTGTTATATTTTCCACAAATACCCTTCAGGGTGTAATTAACCTGAAGACTGTTGAGGGTAGTGGCTGAAGGCACCCAGGGCGCTTGAATAGAGATGGTCTCCTTAACAAATTCCACACATTCCCCTCTCAGATATCTCTTAGCTGTTTTGCTTTTGCAGAAGTTGCACAAGTGGGGCAAAACTAGTGGATTATCAAGTAGACTGTAACAAACTGGTCATATGAGAACCTTTTCCCTCAACTAACACATACTCTATCTCCTGCCACAGGTATAGTCAGCACTGTTACTGTCTTCTAGAGCAAAACAATCAGATAAGAAATGTGATTATGCTGTGCTCCCTGTAGTATAATGCATGGATATATACATGTATACATACATATATGTGTATTCATATTACATATGGATTGGGTTTATCTTCTAATTTTAGCTTTCAAAAAGAGCTTTGTCCATGAGCTAGCTTTGAAGTAGGGAGAAGGAAACATGAAGCCTTGAGTTTCATAATTTTGTGTTTTCCTTAGGGAATTAGATTGTGTATCTACACTGACCTGGGTAGAGGCTGAACTGCAGTGCAGATAAGGGTACCTGAGTTGAAAATCCTAAGACTGACCAGTTTTAAGTGCAGGTGTCATGACTACAGGTAAAGAAATTGCTACTATTACTTGTTTGAAATTGTAACGTTATTTGGAGACTCCTTTCCTCTTTAAGGGCTAAATAAAACAGTATTTTATTTTTGTCAATCTTTTAATGAAAAATGGATACTGGGGCTCGAGAGATGACCCAACAGTTAAGGTGCTTGCCTGCAAAGCTTAACGACCTGAGTTTGTGTTGCGGTCAGCTTCCTAGTTGCTGCACAGAAAGCACCCAAGCAAAAGCGGCTTGTGGAGGAATGGGTTTATTTGGCTTACGGACTCGAGGGGAGACTCCATCCTGTCAGGGAAAACGATGGCATGAGCAGAGGGGTGGACATCACCTCTGCCACAGCACTGCAAACAGCGGCAGGAAGGTGTGCCAAATACTGGCAAGGGGAAGCTGGTTTATAAGCCCATAAGCCCGCCCCCAACAACACAACTCTAGCGAGGTTGTAATTCGCTAACTGCCATCAGCTGAGGATCGATCATTGAGAACACATTCCTTTGTTTGTGGGGGACACCTGGATCAAACCATGACAGTTTGATTCCCCAGTACCCACATAAAGCCAGATGCACAAGGTGGCACATGCATCTGGAGTTGGTTTGCAGTGACTGGAGGCCCTGGCTTGCCTCTAGTCACTGCAAACCACTCATTCTCTCTGTCTCTCTTTCTTTGTCTCTCTCTTAAATGAATAAATAAAAAAATATATAAATTTTTTGGTTTCTCAAGGTAGGGTCTCACTCTAGTCCAGGCTGACCTGGAATTCACTATGTAGTCTCAGGGTGGCCTTGAACTCATGGCAATCCTCCTGCCTCTGCCTCCCGAGTGCTGGGATTAAAGGCGTGCGCCACCATGCCCGGCATAAAATTTTTTTAAAAATGAAGTTTAAAACTGAGTTTCTCAGGCTGGTGAAATTGCTCAGTGGTTAAGTCACTTGCCTGCAAAGCCTAACGACCCAGATTTGATTCTCCAATACCCACACAAAGCCAGATGCACAAATTGGCACATGCCTCTGGAGTTCCTTTGCAGTGGTTATAGGCCATGGTGCACCCATTCTCTCTGCTTGCAAATAAATATAAATCAAAAAAGAAAACTGGGTTTCTATTAGAGAAGAGAATCATACTTTGTAAACTGTTTAGAATGAGAAAATTTAAAAATAATTTTATTTATTTATTTGCAAGGAGAGAGAAAGAGAGCAAGAGAGAGAGAGAGAGAGAGAGAGAGAGAGAGAGAGAGAGAGAGAGAGAATGAGAATATGGGTGCACCAGGGCCTGCAGCCACTGCAAACATACTCCAGATACATGTACCACTTTGTACATTTGGCTTTAGGTGGTATCGGGGAATCAAACCGGGGTCATTAGGCTTTGCAGGCAAGTGATTTATCTGCTGAGTCACCTCTCCAGCCCCTAGAATGAGAGAGAAGTTTTGAGTTTCACATTTATCAGATACTTAAAAGCATATCATTTGCTATTATTGTTTTGGTGCTAAAGGAACAGAATTCCAAGAGGTAACATGGACATGATTTTTGCTTTTTTGGTTGTTCCTCATCTGAAGCAAATTTGTTATACTTTAGTGGATCTTGTCCTCCCCCCTCCCTTCCTCTTTCCCTTCCTTCTTTCTTTCCTAGTGTTGTATTTACCTTTGAATTGCAGGGACAAAGCACCCGACCAAAAGCATATGATGGGAGGAAGGTTTTATTTTGGCTTACAGTCTCAATGGGGCTTCATGATGGCAGGGGAAAGCATGGCATGAGCAGAAGCTGGACATCACTCCTATCAGAGCAAGTAGAAAACAGCAGCAAGCGAGTGAGCCAATCTCTAGCAAGGGGGAACTGGCTATAACACCCCAAAGCCACCCCAGCAACACAGCAAGACCAACCCTGCAAATTGACACCAGGTGGGGACCAAGAATTTAGAACACACGAGTTCCTGGGGGACATCTGATTTAAGCCACCACACCTAGTGATGATTCGCTGCAGGCATCTAATCAAGTGTGTGCAGAAACAGCCAAGACTATGGTCAACTGTGTCAAGCCAATAAGATTGAAACTGTCAACTCTTGGGTCATACCAGAGACATACATTTTTCTAAAGCAAGAACTCTAAGAAAAGCTGAGCTAACACAGAATGTAAAATGTTGTGTGGGCTGAATGATGTTTAGAAACAGACTGCACTGGAGGCAGATTGGCTTGGATGAGAGACTTGCAGTAGAGACTTGCATTCAGATCTTCAAGAAGAATGAGATGATTCTTTTTAAGAAAGCATGGGCGGGGGTGCGGGGAGGTGCTGGAGAGATTGCTCAGTGATTTAGGCACTTGCCTATAAACACCAATGACCTGAGTTCAAGTCCCCATTATCTACATAAAGCCAGATGCACAAAGTGGTGTGTGCATCTGGAGTTCATTTCCAGCGGCTAGAGGCCCTGGAGTGCCGATTCTCATTCTCTCACTCTCTCTTTCCTTGAAAATAAATAAATTAATTAATTAAAATAATTTTAAAAAAGGAAGCATGGGGCTGGGACGAGGGCCCAGAGGTTAAAGGGACTTGCTTGCCAAGTCTGCTGGCCTGGGTTTGATTGCCCAGCACCCATGCAAAGCCAGACCCAAAAAGTGGCATAAGCATCTGGTTCAGTTCTGTGGTAAGAGACCCTAGTTTGACCCACCCCACCTATACTTGTGCAAATAAATAGAAACATTATTTTTTTGTTTTTCGAGGTTTTATTTATTTATTTTGAGGTAAGGTCTCTCTCTAGCCCTGACTGACCTGGAATTCACTATGTAGTCTCAGGATGGCCTCGAACTCACAGCAATCCTTCTATCTCTGCCTCCTGAGTGCTGGGATTAAAGGTGTGTGCCACCACACCTGGCTAGAAATATTATTTTGAAAGTGTGTATTTTCCTGGTGTAACTGGCCTGTATTTGGGAGGAAGTAAATAAAATTTACTAATTTCAACTCTTTTTTTTTGTTTGTTTTTTGAGGTAGGGTCTTGCTCTAGCCTGGGTTCAATTCCCCAGCACCCATGTAAAGCCAGACACACAAAGTGGTGCTGCGTCTGGAGTTCGTTTGCGGTAACAAGGGCCCTCAAAAAAAAAAAAAAAAC